>CM040244.1:193750743-193808232 GCA_022545495.1 Chrysanthemum lavandulifolium
TTCAACAAGAGTACGATTTCGCCTTTCAACTACACCGCTCGCTATGGGTTCGTGGAACACTTCTTTCGATGGTCGATTCCAACGCTTTCATAGAATTCACTAAGTTGTTTGTTGACAAACCCGCCCATTGTCTGCTCGATGATTCGACAGCTTTGTTTAGTCGATTCCGCACTGCTTGATGAGTTTGATGATGATGTCGAGTTTCATCCTTTGTCCTTAAGAACTTGACCTGTGAATCTAGAGTAATCATCAACCACAACTAACACATATTTCTTCCCAAAGATATTCTCGCACCCTCATTGGTCCACATAAACCATATGAATCATATGAAGAACTTCATGATGAGTTAGTAGGTTTGGGTTTATGGGCATACTTTGCTTTTTCCCAATTGACATGTCGAACAAAGATGATCTTTTCATACTTTAGTCTAGGTGTTTCACAACTAAGTCCTTTCGAAAGATCGTTGATGGTGTCAAGTTCAAGTGATTGAGACGACGATGCCATAACCATGACTTTGTTTTGAAGCCTTAGATAACAAGCGATTGGAGAGGCTCTCATCATGTCATCGATAGAGATGGTGTAAAGGTTTGAGCCACGAGTTCCTTTCAACAGCCTCACCATTAAGATCTCTAACAAAGTGTATGTTTTCAAGGCTACTTCTAAATCGAATCACGAATTGACCAATGAGAATGTGATTATGACCTAAGCCTTCCACATAATACACTCTGAGATGACACTATCACCAACAACATAATCTCCATAACCCATAATAGCATCGAAATGATCATTACCAAATCTAATATCCCGATGAATTTGCTCACGAAGTTCATGAGCGCGACCGGTCTCCAATATATGTTGAGCAATGAGTCCAGTACCACGTAACGATTTGAACGATCCGCAGCTGAACATGCATAAGAATGGATAATCGATAATTGGGATCCCCATGCAAGAATGGGTTCCATTTGGTTAGTTACAATGGTCGACCACCCACATCGTAAAGAAGCATTCATATCGTAAAATGAGGTAATGGAATCATTGTGAATAGATGCAATACTGTCTCAGATAGCCCTATTTACAAAGGTGACCACTTCTTAAGGAATAGTTCTACCAAGAGGCATCCATTTTCTAGTGGGCATTATCCGATTAGTCTTATGACCAACATGTATCCAATAAAAGCCTATTCTCAATAATGTTCTTCCCGGGTTTCCATTGTTTTCTAACTCTTTGCTTTTGCCTTTAGCCTTTTTAGCATGAATTTTAGCATTAACAAAATTAACCGGACAATTAACATCATTAGCGTAACATTAACATCACATCCATGATTAGAAATGTAATTCAAGCAATCATCAAGACAAGGTTTGCAAATAGTATCGATCAATTAATTACAAGACGCCTATGGTCAATACCGTAATCAACACGATTCGCTTTATTTGATTCAAACTTAAGGTTCCTAGATTGTTCTTCTACTCTCTTCCAAAGGCACATTCTTAGCTCGAGAGGTCCTATCATTCCTTGTATTGTCTTGAGACTTTGACCGCTTCCCTTTAATGTCACCGACATTCTGTAGAGGGAATGGGAACATTAGTTTGTTTTACTACTCTTTGCACCACCCGCTTAGATGTGCCGGATCGAACTACATGCAGTGTAGTACGGTTCACACCTTAAAACTAGAGGTACCGAGATTTGTACTCCTAGAAGGCACGCTGAGTTCTCTTTCTTAGCATTGATGTATCTAGAATCGAACTACTCAAGGGTACACTACGGTTCACATTCAAAACATTGGGAATCGAGTATATCATATTTGGCCTTAGGCATCGAGCATAGAATCAAAGGGTTAACTCTCTCACCTAATGTCTTTGGGCATATAGTGATCAAGCATTCTAAGATTTCTTGAGATCGCTTGGCATATGAGCATGCATGTCCAATTGCATTATCATGAGGTTTCTAGATTATCCTCTTCAATAATCTCACGCAGTATTCTAAGCAATCCTTAAGGGATGAGAAATATGTTTGAATGGCAAGTTTGTTGTTCCTTAGTGAGGGGACATATGTCACGTATAAAGCGATTATTACCGAGTGAACCTTAGATACAACATTCTCCCATTGATCATTGGCATTTTCCCTTTTACCGACGACTCGATTCTCAATTTCCTTTGCAATGAAGTTATTTGTTCTTTTTTTGTTACGAGTGACTTTAATTGATTCAAACAACTCATTGAAGTGACGCTTAACCTTTTCATTTTCTTCTAGAAAACTTTCGCTTTCCTTTGTAAAGCATTTACTAGGTTTTGAAGATGAAACGCTTGAGAATTCGAGAATCTAAAGAAGGAGGCATTTGGGAGCCCGTCATATTGTTTGTTTGACCCTTTAATTGAGAGATTTGGGCTTTCAACTTTCTCGATCGTGTTGACCGAGCTTGAATTGCTCATCACGCTTGTTAATTTGAAAACCGCATCAAACTCGAGCATCTCAAGATGTCTTGACATTTGAAGTTTTGACATTTTCTTTAAGATGTTGATATTTTAGTTGTAAATTAAAATGCTCAACTTCTAGTTTAGAAAATGTTTAACAAAATTGTCGTGATCATCCTGCTCAATTTTCTCATTTAGTTTAGAATTAGTTTTTTCAAGCTCAATGACACGATCATGGGAGACTTTCAGGCCAGATAGTTCATGAAATTTGGAAGCATTAATAGAGCAATTTGAAGCGTTGAAAAGACATCTCGAGCAACACATTCAAGAATAAGATTCTCATTTAATGTATGCGTGTTCTTTCTCTCAATCTCATTATATTTCAAAGGCACGCTCATAGTCACTAACTTCAACAACCATTGCATCAAATTCCTTTCCATACCCTTAATATCGCTTTCTACCCCTTTTAAGACTCTCAAAGTGATCTTTAGAAGTTTAAAGAAGGGCATGACCTCGCTAAATAACATTCTTTCATTTGTTCAAAACCTCTTTCTCCTTCGCTTATACCAAATGGTGTGATCCTTTTCTTGCAAGTTTTTCAAAATCAACAAATAGTTGAAATATAACGATTGGCTAATTAATGTCTTGCTTTTAGTGGCAATTGTTCTAGGAACAAGATGCATTGGTGTATTAGAGGATACACACGCTTCTAGGCATTTTCAAAAGGAGGGTTTGTTTCAATAATGTTTTCCGCTTCGCTTATCTAAATCCTTTTTCCGTAAGACTTGTTCTGGAGTCAACAAAGTCTCGAGGTTTAAACTTGTTCAAGGAAACCAGCTTTTCCTTCTTGTAGTCATGAGGAGAGATGATTATGTTTTCTCTTTGCATTTGGGATCATTTTGTTTCTTATTCATCTTTTCCCTAGTGATTTCATTTAATATCTTATCTTCCTCGCACTCAACGCAACTAGGTTTCGCTTAGGCTTAAGGACTTCATTACCATCATAAAGCACCTTATGAGCATTTCTAGCCTTTTAATTACCTCCGATTTGGTTCCTCAACAAGGGAATGCTATACTTATCGCTTAAGACCGATGTTTGGTGACCATGTGAGCAAATCAATGGTGTTTCCTTGTATGTACAACTTGTTTTCAAGTTTGTTTTTCAAAGTTTTCGATTAGAAAATCTCTCAAGAGTTTTGATTCCTTAGCATTAAATTCTTGCTTAAGCATTTTCACATTTTCAAGTTCTTGTTTTTGTTTAATGCTTTTAGAAAGTTTTTCTTGCAAGGAATTTAATTCTTGTTTCAATACTTCTTCTAAACTTACTTTTTCTAATTATCGTACTCACTTGACATCCATTTCCGCTCACGAGTGGTCAACTCAAATTTTGCACGTTGTTCATAACAGCAACACGCTCCTTATAGGCATTTAGTTCGTAAATTATGGAATCATCAGAGCACATGCGGTGTATTCATCAAAGACATAGTCATTGTTGACGCAGAAGATGCATCACTTGGTACAACTTCACTTTCACTTTGTTTCACGTATTGATCGTATGGGACAATATTGTTATTACCCATATTTTCAACATTTGATTCAATAGTTTCGCTGATTGTACTTTGTCATGCATCTGCACATCAAGATCATCAGATAGTTTTAATACCTCCGAGATGAGTTTGTCCTGGATGGGCCACTTGTGGTGAAGAAGAGATCTGGAGAGACCATTGGAGAGATGCTAGCCATAAAGATTGTGTGTGCAGAGGTCCATCATCTACATCGAGTCGTATGCATCACGTCACGACTTGAAAGGCGCTCGATGATTGTGACCTATCTCCCAATAGGTCGCTCATCCACATCTCGCATCATAGGTCTTGGCATTGCCTCAAGAAGAAACAAAGAATTCTCTTCATCCAACGCAAGACCATTGTCCCGAGCTTGTGCCAAAGAACATCTTATCTCCAAGTAATCGCGATTCGTGGACGCTTGAGATGTGCGCCTTGCAATGTGACCTTCACCACCACGCTTATAGCATTTGATTGGCTTAGGTTGACCTTGGTTACCATTTCTTCCTCGATTCTGTTTCCAACATAACCTCCCAGCCCACCTCTTCCCCGATCATACTGTTTTCCCGAATCGTTGCACCACGATCCTTCCATCTTTAACAAAGGGCTTGATTATGTGGGTTAGATGCGCCTCGAGGTTGTTGTTGGTTGGGAGAGAATTCATGTTTTGACTAATGAGAAGAGCTAGTTGATTGATGATGTTACCCACGTGCATCAAAGATCGCCTTGTTTGAACATGGGATCGTGAATGAGTTTGTGATTACCATTCCCAAGGTATGACTTGTGATGCTTTGTTGTGATTCCGATGTTTGAGTAGAAGGTGTTGAGTCATTAGACGAGCTTGTCTCTCCTCGGTTGGTTTTGAACCGATTGAGAATCAATTTTTCAAACATAGCATGTCTCTCATTTCAAGGAGGAAGGCATAGAGTTGCTCATAGTTTGTGTTCTTCATCCTTTAGTGAGTTTCACACCGTGACAAACTTGTGCCATTCGGGATTCATGTTGTTCACAAACTTCGAGTTCAAATTGAATGTTAGGCATAGTCATTCGATGTTCCTCATGTCATTCACTAACTTATGGAATCTCACATAGTACTCATAGACACCTCATCCGGTTTCATCTTGAAGTGCTCAAATTCATCATAGAGTTGGGATTCTCTCTCTTCCATAGTTAATTTCAACCCGAGAGAAGCATCTTAACGTTATCCCAAACAAATTTTGCATCGCTGTTATGATTGATCACCAGATGTCTTTAGGAAGACCTTGAAGAACAATGTTTGAAGCCCCGATATCGCATCGAATCTCTTTTCTCCTTATCATCAAGCTCATCGACATCTTAGGTCCGTCCATTCCGTAAATGTGAGTACCATCTTCATTAGTATCAAGTATGTCTCTAGTCGCCTCAACCCGATATGGTCCTTCATCAATGGATTTGAGAATGTTGACACCATTTTCCTTTCCAAGGCAATACAATCTGATCTGCTGAGCCCAAGAATCGTAGTCGGCCTGCCAAGCATGGGTGGACGAGTATCTCGAGCCACCGCTGAACATCCTCGCAACAATGGAGATGACAAGTAGGGACGTTGGTAGACATGTTAATGATTATACGAGATTTTATAACTCTATGATTAAACCGGAAATAGATTCTTTCACGGATTTTACTAAATCAAGAGAAAACCGTAAACAATCACTCAAGTCGCTAGATGATAAAGCTCTAAGTCGCTAGAAACAATGCACTAAGTCGCTACCAATTAATTCGCTAGACACCAAGTCGCTAGAATCCCAAGTCGCTAGATAGAAAGCAAGTCGCTAAGTAGTAACTCACATGCATCAAGTCGCTAGCCAAATTTTACAAGAATTGCCACACAAGTCGCTAGATATGCAAGTCGCTAAAGAGCAACTCGCCACGCACCAAGTCGCTACTAAGAAAACACTTCATGAGCTAAGTCGCTAGCTTGAAAACCATCTAAACATCACTTTTCAATCCAAAACAACCCAACCAAGATGATTCAAGCTTACCAAATGAAAACCTAAACACTTTTGATGATTCTAAACATAAAAGTACCAACAAAATTCAAACTTTAACACAAGAAATCAACCAAATGATGCAAAACCACTAAACTTTTTCAAACTCAAAACCACCTAAAACCACTATAAATCCAAAGATGTGCAAGATATGATCTAACCATGGCTCTTGATACCAATTGTAAGATATAACTTTTCACTTACACATCAAACCATAACACAAAGTAGCATATAGATGGAATTCTAGAGAGAAAGTTAGAGGTTTAGGAACTTAGAGAGAAAGTGAAAGATATTATTATGAGCTCCAACTCTACCTTGGGAGGTAGAGAGTATTTATAGTCTTACATAAACGCCACACTTGGTCGTGGATCGTGCATACAATGGGTAAAGACCCGTCTGTCCTCCACGGTGTTACTTAACTAAATTACTACTTAACTTAAAAGAACTACGATCACGAGCTTAACGATTACATATACTGAGGTGACCGATTCTTTAATACCGGAATTTCTATTCCTAACAAACATCCGTGATGATGACTAGATGTAGGCTTTTACCTCGATCGTGGTTGTGTCGAGTTGGGAAAGGTGTGTACTCGATGTTTTCATTGGAAAGTGTAGGAATATCCTGCTTTCGGTTTATTCGCTATCTTTGGGATTAGACACGTCTTTATTGCCTTTAAGACTATAGACGACGTCATCCTGACATTTCTTGAGCGTGTGTATAGCTTGTCCCCCCGACTGTACATGACGTATGTGTTAACGTCAGATGTACTCGTGCCTTTACAGAGGTATTTATCACACGCTTCACTAAATGTGCTTTGACCCAGTGGGCGCTTGCCAAATGTAACTGTCTCGATGAACTTATTCATGAAGTTCTTGAGCCATGAGTGATCCCCAGTCATATGTTTTGAGTAGCCTGAATCCAAATACCAAAGGACTATTTATACGACCTGCATTTGAAGACAGAAAAAAGTAGATAACTGGAAACATTGGATCCCCATGAGAATATGGGTTCCGATTGGTTAGTACAATCAATCTGTAGACCTACATCATTTCTAGGAGCCATGATATTATTAGTGGAAGCTGCACTAGTAGAGGCAGTGGACCTAGTCACTGTGTGCTGAGTTCCTAAAGGTATGATTCTACCAGTGGGCTTCCATTTCTTGTTAGGCATTGATCAAGACAATGAGGGACAAATTTCACTAATTTTGAACTTACGGCCGGGCTTCTATTGAAAACCCATGCTAATAAACCTTTTCCCTGTAGGTTTCCAAGATTGCTTAACCTGTTTTGCATATCCACTGGGGATTTAACAGAATGCCTCAAATAAGACACAACACATTCATCATGATCACCAGAAATTTAACATTCATTACATGTTTTGCAAGCAGTATCCGAATTCGAATTAATTACAGTACGCTTATAGTTAATACTAGAATCAACACGATTCATATTATTCAACTCAAACTTATTATTCCTATGATGGTTTTCTACTCTCTTCTCTTAATCAATTTTAGCTCATGAGGTCCTATCTTGCTTTGTATTGCCTGAAGGCTTTGACCCGCTAACCTTAGTGTCACTGCTTACTCCTGTAGAAGGAACGACAGGGATATTAGTTTGTTTTACTACTTTTTGCATTTCTGGCCTAGAAGTTCTGGGCTCTGAGACTTTAGGAGGCACATCAAAGGTAACATCCTTGACTTTAGGCATATAAGTGGGTGCAACTATTCTATCTTGCCTAGTACCAGATTTAGAACAGGTGGCAATGACATATTCTAAGAGTTCCTGAGATTGTTTGGCATATATGCAAGCATAGGCAATTGCACTATCAAGTGGTTTCTCTATTCTATCATCTTCTACAATCTCACGGAGACCCTCTAAACTATCCTTAAGGTACGAAAGATATGCTTGATATTCAAGTTCATTATTCCTAAGAGGAAGGGGAATATACAACACATCAATAGCATAATTATTACAAGCGTAAACCTTTGGAGAAACATATTTGCAAGTGGAATTGGCAATTTCCTTTCACCGACGCCTTGATTCTCAATTTCATAGCAAAGAAGTTACCTTTTCAATGTGTTTATCATGATTGACCTTGACTGAATCATATAACTCTTTGTTTTGCAATTTAACTTTTGAATTTTCGCTGAAAACATTCATTTTCTTGTTGCAATTTATTGATGATGTTTTGAAGTTGGAAATTCGAGAATCTAAAATGAGGTATCTCGAGTGTCGACTACTTCACTCATATTTCCTTCAATTGGGAAATTTGAGCTTTCAACTTTCAGATCATGTTGCAGTGAGCTTGAATCCGTTCATCACATGTGCTTATTTCAAAATATGCATCAAACTTAGGAGCATCCGAAGATGTCTTGGCATTTGAAGTTTTGATTCTTTCTTCAAGATGTTGATATTTGAATTGTAAATCAAGATATTCAACTTCTAATTTAGAAAAATATCTGACCATGTTATCATGATCATCCTTTTTGATTTTGTCATGCAATTTTGAATTCTCGGTCTCAAGCTCATTGACATGATTTTTGGGAAACTTTAAATGCAATTGATAAATCATGAAATTGAGAAGTAGTTATGGCATAATTAGTGACAGTATAAAACACATCCTGGGTAATGCATCTAGAAATCAAATTCTCGTTAAGGATGTGAATATTCTTTCTCTCAATCTCATTACTTTTAAGCTCATATGCATTAATTCTAGCCCCGTTTTCCATTTCATTAAACATTTTTTTCATTTCTTTAACTTCAGTATCTAAGGCCTTTTGAATACCCTCGAATTGTTCTTTTAATTGTTTAAATAATGGAATAACCTCAGTAACATAACACTTTTTTGTTTTCTTAAAACCCTTTTCCCCTTCAGTAATACCTGTTGGTGTGATTCTCTTCTTACATGTTTGATCAAAATCAGCAAATAATTGGTAAACTACGTATATGCTAATTAAGGTTTTTCTTTGAGTGGGAAGAGTTCTAGGCACTAAATGCATTGGTGTAGTGGGAGGATACACTGTAGCTGCAGGAAATTTCCTAAGGGGAGGATTATTAACAACAAGTTCTTCGGCCTTTCTCTTATCCATATCTAACTTCCAAAACACTTGTTCAGGGGTTAATTGAGTTTGAGGTTTAAACGTGGTTAAAAGTTTTCCTTAGAATAATCATGAGATTTGACATTTATTCTATGGCTCACACAATTAGGTTCCTTAAATTTCTTATCTATCTTCTCTCTATAGGCATTTTCTAACTCTATGTCCTCTCCAGTGTTCTGAACACAGGTTGGCTTTTGTTTGGGCTTAAGGATCTCACTACCATCATAAATAACTTCTTGAGCCCTTTTGGCTTTCTTAAGATACACAGGATTTGGGTCTTCTATAAGGCCTATACTGTGTTTATCACTTAATACTATGTGCTTTGAAATCATGTGAGCAGTTTGAATGATGTTTCCTTGTATGTACAGCTTATTTTCAAGCTCGTTCTTTAAATTTTTAAGGTTGGAAAAATCATTTAGGAGTTTTGATTCCTTTTCTTTGAATTCTTGTTTTGCGCTTTTACATTTTCTTGAAGTTCTTGTTTTTGCTTAATGCTTTATTAAGTTTCTCTTGTAAGGAATTTAACTCTTGTTTTAACGCTTTCTCCCTTTAATTATTTTAAGTGATCAATGTACGATTGGCTATCCATTTCTCGCCACGGTGGTCACCAAATTTAGCATGTTGTTCATAGATGGCAACTTGATCCTTATATATATTAAGCTTAGTGGTCATGGAGTCATCAGCACATATTCAGTGTACTCATCAAACACATATTCATCATCAATGGCGTAATATGCACCACTTGGTACACTAAGACTTTCATCGCAGCTTCACATATTGCTCATATGGGACAACATTGCATACCCATATTTGCAATATCCGACTCACCGACTTCGC
This sequence comes from Chrysanthemum lavandulifolium, assembly GCA_022545495.1. Taxonomy (NCBI): domain Eukaryota; kingdom Viridiplantae; phylum Streptophyta; class Magnoliopsida; order Asterales; family Asteraceae; genus Chrysanthemum; species Chrysanthemum lavandulifolium. The sequence continues at coordinate 193,760,678 of CM040244.1, forward strand.
TGGTTGTACTTTGTTGGGAATCTTTTCTCATCAACCATATCATATAGCTTTAGTACCTCGATATGATCAAGCATTGAGGACCAAATTGTTGAGGAGATGAAACCATGGGAGTAATATTAGCCATGAAAATAGTCTTGTCGTTGGTTCATCATCAACATCGAGTCGAAGGCATCACAATCAAGAACCCGAAAGACATTGGGATTGTTCTGCCAAATCATATATCGTTGTTCATCCACGCCAAGATCAAATGTTTTCATGCTCCCATCAAGAAGAAACATCAACTCCTCCTCATCCAACACCGCCCATCGGCTTGAGCTCGCATCAACAACATCTTATCCTCAAGTACTCAAGATTCGTGGACGCTAGGTTGAGTGCGCTCCTAGCAATATGTCCTCTCTCCACAATTGTAACACTTAATTTGTTTGCCTTGACCCTGAACTACAAACCTTCCTCTGTTCTGAGCACCCGCATAACCAGCTGCAACATTTCCCTGTGCAACATTTCGTGGATTCACATTTTGCCTTCCTTGCACATTTTGTACCACAACCCTTCCATCTTCCACTGTAGCTTGATTGTGTGGGTTAGTTGAGGTCCTAAGTTGGTTGTTGGTTTGGGGAAGTGAGGTTCTGGACTGTTGAACCAATAGAGCAACTTGATTTGCGAGGTTTTCAATCAACATGTCTGTTGAGGTAAACCCTGAGTCTGGTATGGTAATCTGATTCTGATTCTAAGAAGATGGTATGACTTGTGATGCTCGAGTGTTTAGCCTCACATTTGAAACAAATGCAACTGAGTCATTTGTTGGGTTTGCTGCTGTAGTAGAATTGAATTTTTCCAAGATCAAACGCTCAAATGTAGCATGCTTCTCATGTTGAAGTAAGTAGGCATACAACTGCTCATAGTTAGTGTTCCTCAATCCTTTGTTCAACTTCACCGCAGAATAAATCTGTGCTATCTGTGGTTCATGTTGTTTACTTAACTTGAATTGAGTTGATATTTGGCATAGTCATATTTATATTCCTCATATCATTCACAAGCTTGTGAAACCTCACATGATACTCTGTAATGCTCTCCACTGGGTTCATCTTGAAGTTTTCAAAGTCATCATAAAGCTGTGACTCTGGATCTCCCTTAGTCAGTTCTGAGTCAGAGAGAAACATCTTGACATTGTCCCAAACTTCTTTGGCCTGAGTGTTATGATTAATCAGCTTGTAGATGTCCTTGGGTAGACCTAGAAGTATGATGTTTGAAGCTCTAATTTCATCATCGTATCTTTTCTTTTCCTTATCATTGAGATCATCATAAGTCCATGGTCTATCCATACCCATAGTGACAGTTTCATCTGCACTAGCATCAAGTTGATCTCTGGTGGTGCCCATTTGGAAAGGTCCTTCATCAATTGACTGAAGAATGTTAAGACCATTCTCTTTGCCCAAGCAATACAACCTGATTCTATGCCCAAGAGTCATAATCAGTTCTATCCAGCATAGGAGGGCGGGTATCGGACCCAGCAGCTTGAACGTCATCTGAAACAGTAGACATGATTTCTAAGTACAAGGGATTTTACTACTCTTTTATTTAACCAAGAAATAGAATCTTTTGCGGGATTTTACAAAATCAAGAGGAAACCGTAGAACTCAAATCACAAGTGTTAGCTTTCAAGAGACAAATCGCAACTAACAAGTCAAATCACAGAGAAACCAAAACGCAGGAACACAACTCGCAGATTATCCAAAACACAGCTATCAAGTCGCAGTCAACACAAAACGCAACCTGTCAAAATGCAGAGACACAAGTCGCAGATTATCCAAAATGCAGCTATCAAGTCGCAGTCAACACAAAATGCAACCTGTCAAAACGCAGAGACACAAGTCGCAACACTTGACAAAACGCAGAGACAACTCACAACACTTGACAAAACGTAGGAACAAATCGCAGCATTATCCAAAACGCAACCTTTCAAAATGCAATATACCAAAACGCAATACACAAATCGCAGGTCGCTTTTAATAGTACAAGCACGTTTGTCCTTTAGCTAACAAAACGCAGCCTGATAATAATATTATAATCAAATCGCAGTCCAGAATCAACCAAAACGCAACCTGAAACAATACAAATCGTAGCGAGCAACAACAAAACGCAGCCAAGAAATATATTCCGTGAGTCAAAACGCAGTCAAGAACCTTAGCTTTTTCAATCAAAATCCACCACAAACAAGATGAAACAATCCTTCCAAACCCAAAACGAAACTAATATGATGATCCTAAACACAAAAGTACAACCAAAATGAAAACTTTACCACTAAATAAGATCAAAAAAGTGAAAAAGTCTCTAAACTCATTCTAACCATAAACTTATGAATAACCAATCAAGAATCCAAAAACACACAAAGTAGATGATCAAACCATGGCTCTTGATACTAATTGTAACATATTGGTTATCATAAACACACAAACACAAACAATATGGTTCGAAATTTAGAGAGTTTTAAAGAGAGAAAGTGGAGAGAATGGGAACTTCTAATGAGAGAAAGTAATGGTGTATTATGAAGCTCCAACCTTCTACCTTGGGAGGTAGAAGGTATTTATAGTTTTTACAATATACGCCACCTACGGGTTATTGACCAGGTATGCAATGGGTAAAGACTTGTCCTTCCTCCACGATGTTACTTAACTAACTACTTATAATAACTAAACGACTAAAACTACGAGCTTTCTAATGCTTACAAATACATGAGGTGACCGAGTCTTTCACTTACAGATTTACTAAATCCTAACACTTAGCTAAAAAGGCTTATGACATATGCGTTTCTAACCTCCTCAAGACACTATAAAACCCCTCACTCTCTCTTAGTCGTTCACTTCACCAACAACACCAAACACTCTTCATTTGCTAGTTTACTTCAAGAGTTATTCAAGAGAACAAGTCATTTATCAATTCCAAAGCTCTTGTCAAGCTTTGTTTGATCCAAGTTATAGTTTCTTTCTTCCATTGGTGATCTCCAAGCCACACAATAAGTGTTCTAGTAGAAGACTTCAAGTACTTTCCCAAGTGATCCTAAGTTGGTGTCAAGAGATTGAAAAAGTTGGAAACTAGGGTTCCTAGTTCTTGGTCTAGTTCTTAATCCTTAAATTCCTTTCTTATAGAAAGCCAAAAGTTGTAAGAAAGACTAACACCCACTCTTTCTCAACATCATTTACATGTTTCTTATTCTTAATCTATGCTATATATGCTCTTATATTGGATCATGATGTACAAATTGATAAAAACAAGTCTAAAACTTATAAACCATTCTATGTTATATTATGTGAACTTATGTACAAAATTACCACAAAACCGACCACAACTAGACTTGGTACTTTATATATTGTTGTAGACAAGGTTAAAATGAAAATATAGCAATTTGAATCACCCAAAACGAGTACACGAGTCAAAAGATACCGCCAAATGAATTTACAAAAACTTCACTGGAAAGCTGTTAAAACTCTGTGACAGAAAGTTAGGGCACGCATTTTGAGGCACTTCTGGTCCGATCCATCAAAATTTAAAACACAAAAGTTGTCCGAACGATGTTTTCCATCTATTGCAAGGTAACTCGATCTAAAAATGCATAACGAAGGCTATTTATTTTAAAAATCTTAACAGCCCTATGTATAGCCAAATGGCTATACACTTTGTCACGGCTAAAGTAAAACCAAATGGCCTAAAGACCTTAGACCGAGACCATAGCCACGCTTAAGGCCAAGGCTGAGGTCTCAAGGCCATGGTAGCCGAGACCAAAGCCACGACAAGGCTACGGCTAAGATCTCGAGGCTTTCTAACCGAGACCATTAGCCAAGGCCTTAGCCTTAGCAAAACAATATAAACACCAAAACAATTTGTATCTACTCCATCGATAAACCATGAAAAATTTCAAATAACAGTCTTTATTCAAAATAAACTTTCCTAAGTTTATTCGACCTTCGGAATTGTAACTTTTGTAAAACAACAAGAACTTGTAAAACCATTTAAGTTACTTGTATAACCAAAGGACCAAACTACTTTTGTTAAACATCTAAATCAACTAAAACCTGCTTACGGAACATGACCAAACTCATTTTTAAGACCATGTAGCCACATAACCTATTTGTCACATAATCAAACGGCCAAGACATATATTTTTCTATATCGAACACTACAAAACTAGGGAGCTTCATGTGAGGGGTTTTATTTGGGTAAATGGATTGACGAGTTGCTTGATTTACGATTTAAAGTGTCCTAGCTCCTCCAATGTTTACTACATGACCTCTGAATTATGATGGCCCGAACGGTAGTGCGAGATAAAACTATAAATGTCTTATAAACCACTTCTATAAAGACGACATGCACAAACTACCATATAAAACATCATGATCAATATAAAATGACATATATAGACTTGTTTTTGCTTTCCATAAACTATGACACGATATCGTATTATAGGTTGCTCGTAGAGACTTTCATGACTCGATTACCATTTTTCACTACTCACTGTCATAACTCACGGTGAGTTCGTAGCCTCACTCTCTATTGTTTAAATTATTTTACAAAACCCGTTAGGGGGGAATACATGCTATTATTTTTCTACTCGAACACAATGCTTTATATTGTATGCTTACCCGACTATGTTTTATTGTTACTAAGTAGCGATTGCCATGTTCTAAGTCCCTATATCATGAACCATTAGTCACTAGCTTAGTGAGCACAAATATTGTTAATAGGCCTATTAGGATTGACGAATCCCGTTTGTATTGACCGGTTAGGCAATCAAGCGCACTATACTTGAGATCGAGAGGTATAATGGCAAAATTACCTTGGTAGGGCTTCTATAATGCCAATTTTATTGGTTTGATGTTAACGCTTTGGTTACATGAGCTTATTGAAATAATAATTGTTTTGTTTTCTAACTATAAATGTGATATTAATTACCTCATGTTACGATTATTGTGTTCAAACAATTTAACTGACCTACGAACTCCACTCAACCTTTGTGTTGATTGTTTTAAGCATGTATTTCAGGTCCATAAGGTACGAAGATGGCACGGAGGAGCATGGAAATTTAGAAGGCTATAAAACTTTAATTATCATTCGAAACTTTGTATTATGTAATCCACAAAAATATTGGGACTTCTATATTTTTTAAACTCTGATGTTTGAATAAATCGAATGATAATCATTTTAAAATGACCCAGTTTTAGAGTTCGTTTTCTGTTATTATAACTGTTATTCCATGAGGTAATACCCAGTTTAAATTCTGCTGCATTCACGAATTTGGGGGGGTTACAAATTCATTGGTTTAAAAGCTTTGGTATTATAAGATAATAGCTCGGCACAATATGTACATTGCTTTGCACATCAACTTCAGTTAGTGGTTATAGCAGTTTCAAGAAACCATGATGGTGTTATGAAATTCTTTGAAAAGTTAATGTGTGTGGTTAATTTGGTTTCCTCCTCGTGTAAAATAAAAGATATGGTGCAAGATAATTATAAGAAAAGAATAGAATTATAACTTTGTGAAGGTGTAACTCAAAGTGGAAAAGGGAAAATTTAAGAGCTCTCGCTTATAAGACATGGTGATACACGGTGGGGTTCGCATTACAAAAAAACAGTGAGATTGTTTTCTTTGTTTTCTGAGGTTATCAAGGTGTTGAAATATGTGGAAAAGGAAGCTCTTGATGGCCGGAACCAAAATCAAGCAACATGTATTTTATCATATTTTAAAAAGTTAAAGTTTGTGTTTAATTCTCACTTGATAAAGCACATTTTAAGAATCACGGATTTATTGTTGAAATCTCTTCAAAAACTAGATCAAAATATTGTAGAGGCGCTTTCAATGATAAAAAGAATGAAACAAGCATTTGTAAGACTTAGAACAAGTGGGTTTGATGCATTTTCGAAGATAATGAATTCTTTTTTGTGAAAAAACATGATATTGTAGTATTGAAGATGGACGAAATTTGTGTTGCTAAAAGAAACCGAGTAGCTAGCATAAAGAATCGATAGTATTTTGAGATTGATATATTTAACACAGTTGGATATGCAAATATAAGAGTTTGGTGAGATAAGCACCAACTTGCTTATTAACATGCCAACTTTGAGTCTATGTGATTCATTTAAGAGAAGTGATAATTGCAAAATCATTCCAAGAAATCCACAAAAAGAGGTGTATGCATTTGATTGATGTATTTGATAAAGGTTATCTCTCTTCTCTTGTACTAAGTCAATTAAATGCATACACCTCCTTTTGTGGATTTCTTTTGTGAGAATTTTTGTGTGGTTGTATCACTTCTCTTCATTTAAAATGTTTGATACATCAAAGCTAATTACTTTAACTACATTTTATCAAGATGATTTTACGAATACGGATAGGTTTTTTCTTAGGCGGGAACTTGATTTCTACTATGAGATTGTGATTCATGATACATACTTTATGAAGTTGAAAGGAATTGTCGAGCTTGCTACGTTGATGGTGACACGAAAGAAGCATATTTCTTTTCCTTTGATTTATAAGTTATTGAAGTTTTCTTTAGTCTTACATGTGGCAACCGCAATCGTAGAAAGATATTTTTCGGCAAATAAATTGATAAAGACAAATCACGGCAACAGAATAGGTGAAAATTATATGAACGATGCTTTATTTTGTAACATAAAAAAGGACTATTTGCGAATAAATAAAGACGTGATGAAGCGCTTTTAAGGCTCGAAACGTCAAAGAGATCATTTAATAGACAAAATACTTTATTGACTAGTTTTTCATTTTTACAATTTAGATTTTCTCTTTTTTTTTTTTTTTTTTTGGTACTTGTGAAAAATATTTTGTGCAACATCTTCTCGAAAATTTTGAATCACCCCAGTATGATCTAATCCATACTAATGTTCAAGAGATAAAACTGCTTAATTCATGTGAAAGAGAAAGTTTTACATGATCTGTTCTATTTTAAAAGATCAAATATGGTGATACAATTTTATTTTTATTTTACTTTATGTTTTTTATTTTTTAAATATGGCCTTTTTTGGAGTTGAGGGGAACAAAATAGTTATGTACGTGGAAAGGTTGTAGGGTTTTATAAGTAAATAATGATAATGAAATGGAAGGAGTGCCAGAGATTTGCTTTACTTTAGAGTTCCACTAGTGCATTTTCTTTTGTTTTACTTGTATCACTTCACCATTATAACTAACATCCACTCTGAATTTTAAAGAAAATAAATCCACGAATGTAAACTTGAACTAATTTATGTAAAAGTTAAACTATTTTATGTAAAGTTAAACTACTTTTCTAAAAATATATACGAGTGTCTTCATATCTCATACTATATAAAATGGAAAAATGGTCAAAGTGAAAAAAGTTAAAAACGCTGAAATGAACGTGAAAAATATTAAATGGAGAGAAATAAATAATATACTCCTCCGTCTCAAAATTATCATCGTTAGACAAGAAACACACAATTTAACAAAATCTTAATTCACTTTAATTTTTAACCATTCAAAAGCTTAATCTTCTCCAAAAAGTTCTCTGCTTTTACTATAAAAGGAAAGTGTTGACAATTAATTTGAGACATCCAAAAAGGAATGCGACTATTATTTTGAGACGGAGGAGTAATTAATACCTTATTAAAACATCTCATTACTTAAAAGACAATAATTTATTCACATCAGACACCCAATTAAAAGACATCTACCAAATTAAAAACAATCAATTGAAACCGATACCGGTTGACCGTTGAAACCGACACCGGTTGACCCGGACGCTCAAACCCACGGTCGACCCGGTTTAATTTGACATTTTTTGACTCAACCTATCGGTTTGACTCGGTTTAAATCGACTGCTTTTTTATCGAACTGCTCAACCATTGAACCACCCGTGAAATCGGGTTTCAAATTTGACAAAATTATATAAGAAATGATGAAGTAGTTGTGGAACCCGCGACAATGTTTTTTAAATGAGAGACCAAGAATTGTAGTTTTGGTTTATTTTGCTTTGACACATGTAATTTATTTTAAAAAGTTGCTCTCGCACCATTTAAGGACTAAGATATACGAATCGCTTAAAAGTTAATATATATTGATAAAGCCCTTTGTCCAACAGATCAATAATGTTATGCAAGTTTATTAAAATCACAAAAATAAATAGTATTGTTATCTTTAATGATAATTATTCAGACTCAAACAAATAAATTAACAACGATAAATATCTATACAAATTGATAAGACAAAATAATCTTATATGGTGATATCCAATTTGAAAGTTACAATTTTAAAAGCCACACACCAAATGATAAACGCTACACATGTAAAAAAATAGTTATCACTATCGACAAAACAAGAAAAATGGTCACACACGCTTGCTTATACCTCTAAACTACAATATAATATTGCTAACTACATAATACCGTCATTAGAATGCTTGAATCTATTATTACTAAAATCTTAATAACTTAAAACAATCCTATTGAAAATATATCATTTAGATCGACTCCACATAATTTTTTAAAAACTATATTTACGTCGCTACGCAACCACGCATCGAATCAGTAGTTATTCGAAAACCATTCTCTAACGCCACAAAATACTTTGTTGAAAGAAACTTATGTGTTGTCGGAATCTCAGAAAAACTAGACATCGCCACAGGCCACGCAGACTGCTTCAAGAAACATTATAGATGTTATAGAATGATAGAAGATCAAATAAAAAGTTGATTCACTCTTAGAAAGTCTAAAACATTATAGATGTTACTCTTCATATATTTTTATCATCTATCTCTATTAAGTCATAAACAAACGATTTTAATATAACTTTCTAGATTCAGTTTTTTTCATATTAGGTGTATCTTTTTCTCTATTAAGTCTTTCGAAGAGCTGTATTTATTAAAATTACGTCTTTGAATACTTTTGCCTTATTTCTTCAATTTCTTTTCACAACAATTTTTGCGTTGACTCATTAGTAATGATACGAATCAAAATTAACATCTTAGATAGTAATAATGTTTAATAATTTGATCTTCGGAATATTTAAATGCAGCATTTGTTCTCATGTAGAATTTCAAGTACTCGTACAATATATAGTTTAATAAAAGTAGCTAAAATTTTCAATGCTCAAGCTGACATAGCACGAAGACTTGTGTTGATTCTTTTAATATTTTATTTCACAGATTCGATTTATAATGGTATAAAGAAAAGAGATACCTAATTAGTTCAATTTTGGTGTATAATTAAAAATAATATATAGTACTACTTAATGGTCCATGTTAAAATGAATACAATTATTCCTGTCCTAAGTTAGCTTTGCACAAATACTAATCAAATATCTAGAAAACATTTGTGTGAGTGATAATCATTTTCTATGAAACTTCGTAGGTCTAAGGGGGATGTTCTTTAGGCTTTTTTTTTTTCTCACTTATTAGCATACATGATTACGACTTACATTTCATATGTATATACGAATGCATGTTGGTTGCACCAAACTCAATAAGACAAAACAGTCAGTGTTACGTCTTACATTTTATGAAGGAATTTCTATTTATGTATGTAAGTATTTCGAGCTTATTTTTGTCGTTGCTCAAAGTAAAATTATTGACTAAAAAGAATCGTGGGTCAGCTCGTACATTTTGCCACCTATAAATATTTTCTTTTCATTTTGGTGAGCTTTAATGATGAATGACATTCGGGGTGGATGTTGTGTAGCCATCCCATTGAAGATGTCGTCTAGTATATATAACCTTCCCGAATCTTGGGGTAGACGTAGATCGAATCTGCTTTCTAATAAAATTTTGAATGGTTTTATGAATCGTGGACTTACTTTTCTCTCTTTTGAAGAAATTGTACCATCCCTTTACAAGATGACACTTAGAGTCGCACCTCACACTTTCGTAGAATCCTATCGGATGTCTTTTCTTGTCAACGCAACCTTTTTTTAATCGTAGGCGATCTTATATGTCTTAAGATTTAATCTAGCTTATGTTAAATAACTAGGTTAAGGTTCAAGCCTTGTAGGTTTATGATTCATTAGGTTTAATGCTTGTTAACAAAGCTATGTGTACATATACAATCCTTCTTATGTAATAACAAAAACACAATAAATAATATATATCTTTGCTATTTTATAGTTTCATGTCAATATGTTGGTCTACTGAATACTGCATGGTCTCGATTATCTCTTTTCTCGGGTGGCAAACTAACATGGTGAAGTGCGACATTTGCAACTTTTGTCAATAGCATATGTAATATGTTCAATGTTGATTCTGTTGGCAATCAAAAGAGACGAGATACAAATAACAAACTCGACAAACGAAACGGACGGTTGATTCAAAATAATCAAAACGAATTCAATCAATACAAAATTCCAAAGGTCCCTGATGACATAAAACAAGGTTATATTAATAACATCATTTATCATATGTATATTGTTTGTTTTATATTATTTTATATAAGATTTGATACTTAATCGCTTAAATGTTTCTATCTCAGATATTTACAAGCAATTGTTGAAAGTTAGCAATAATTGACATGTTTTGAAGCAAATTGATTAAGTTTGATACAAATTTTGATCTTGACATGTCGGTGGTTTTTAACCGTAGCCTTCTTGCCCTAACCTAAGTCCAGGAACGGATCCTTTTGCCTGGAATGACTTCACAAAACATATAAGAATACGCCGTATCATTCTAGACAGATGTGTCGTATACAAAGACTTGGACGATTATGAAAACCATTGCCTGACTTTGAAGAATACGCCGTATCCAAGTATTTGATATGATGTATATGAAAATTTGGTCAAACAGAAGAACGGGCTTATTTTAGTCCAAATACGCCGTATGACCTTATCAAGATACGTCGTATCCATCTCAATGACTTCACCAGATTTCCAAGATATTGAATACCTGATACGCCGTATTGATCTCTATAATACGCCATATCAGTGAGGTGGTGTACGAATATTCTGGAATATAATAATATTTGACCACACACGAAGTTACCTCGATACGCCGTATCGACCGTTTTCGAAAAGTATAAATAGAAAACCCTAAGTCTACTTTTAGAGAAGAGAAACTACCAAGTACGAATCTAGAGACAAAAGAAGACCAAGAAAGTCCTGCTAGTGCCATAATTCCATAATGAGAATTCACTTAATTTGTTTTACTACACTTTAATCGTTCGGTTAACGTATTTTTCTCTTTCGATTTATACTTAAAGCTTTTTGAACATGTTATCTTGTATTATGACTGAGATTATGGGCTAATACCTGTAGGTATTAGCCAAATTTAATGATTATTTGATGTTTTGATTTGTTCTAATTCGATTGTTTACTTAGTCATGAGTATTGATTACGTTTATTACTTCATTCATATTTTTAATATATTAATTTTGGCCCTAGGTGGATAAATAATAAATTGATAATCATTAAGGTGTGCTTTATGCAAATCTAGAATCTAGAGGCTACCCATATTTAGGTCCGATAAACGCCAGGTCGTGATTATCGTCGTTACACGTCTTAGACTAACCAAACATCTTATATGACTAAACTTGGTAAATACGTTGTCCTTACTATCGGCTTGACCTCTTCTTTTTATATGTGTTTCTGCTTGTGTGTGTTATCTGCCTCATTGCATTTACAGTTTTATTAAATCTAAACCTTGTATCAATCTCTCAGGCTGAAAAACCCTTTTGTTGCGTTAGATTTAGGTTTAGATAGACTAACTTACATAATTAAAATACTGATAGATTTAAGTGTTAACGTTCCACTCTTAGTGATTGACACTCTATTTACCAACTAGCTCACCATCACTACAAGAATTCTGTCAAATACCCACAAAAAATACCCGCGTATATTGATTCATGGGTAATTACCCACGTATTACCCATAAATTAACCGCAAATGAGGAATTAAAGTTGCGGAAAAAGTTACCCTTAAACTTCCCACAAATTTACCCATAAAAGTACCCACATAATTAAACTTGGTGACTAATTTATGGGTGAAATATGGTCGTTAAAATATTTCCCACAAACTACCCACATACGAGTCATTGTGGGAAAATGTTGTGGGTAATATCATGGGTGTATATATGTTACCACAAAGTATGAAAACCTCCTTCGCTCGTGGGTATCTTTTCGTGTGTAATCTATGGGTATATGTTGATATGACGAGACCTATAAAATTTATAGATACCCACTGCATCCACCGCTATTAGTGATACAAATTATGATTTATAATTGCATTACACTCTCAATAATAAAGGTTGTAAAAGTATGTTAAAATATTATATCCGTATTTTTTACTCGTAATTAATAGTATAAACTATTATCTGTTCGTAGATAGCTAAGAAATTCTATTCACTTGTTTACATAAGTTACGAAATTGTATACATATATTAATTAATGTTAAGCAAAGAAAAAGCCGTGACTTAAAAATCACAATTAGATATTTATATAGAAAATTAATGTTTGATTTTATTTCCATAATCAAATTTTGAAAAGCACACTAAAATTGTGGCGCCAAGATTGGTGCCCATCTTAAATTTCAAAATTCTAATTCACCTATAAGCTCTATCATCTCATCAATTGAAAATTTCAATTTTATTTCAACTTCTCCTTATAAAACCTCTTTCCTCTTTTCCTGTCAATCGTCTATTTTAATTTCTTCTATATTTTTAAGAAATTGTTTGTGCAGTTGCGACTTATATATATTAAAACATTCAAAATACTATGCACTACAATTACCCCTTTTATGATCAAGTGTTGGTGCTGGTTTTGCTTTTGATAGGTAAGTGTTTGTTATTTATCTTTACTCAATCTTTAAAATGGATTTTAACAATGATTTAATCACCATATTCTTTCTGACTTGATAGATATCGACAAGGTCACCTGATTGCTTTCTGTATAGATGTTCGATTGCTGAAGGAGGTTAAATTAAAACTTCAGATGAACATAATGATTCTTATGAATTTTATATATTTCGTTACTAGTTGAGCCCTTTTTTTATATTTGTTACGATTGTGCAAGTATTCTCATGGAGTTTGGTAATTTAAAGATCTTTTCATCGCCCTTAAGATCATTGGGATACTACACAAAGGAGAAATGGGCATCATGTTTGAGCACACCGCAACCAAAAAAACTGCTTTGGTGGATTGATGGCTTCAAAATATACATCTTCCACTTGTTATTTAATTATGTAACTGTTGATGCACTACCTTTTTTTTTATTTGAAGTAATTTTAGAACTTTCATAAGTGAAGTTATTTGTATATTTTATGATTTATATTTTGGATATATGGTGGATAAGCCATTTTATAGATTATAGTCTCTCTAATTGGATCCCATGTCGACCGAATGCAATTTCTTTTTTACAATGATGTTTTTCTATTTGTATATCGATTTATAAGAGATGGATTACATGAAAATGAGCAGTTCTTCCATTTTCCAAGCAATTAATACATATTCAAGTATACGTATAAACTTTCCCTAGATTACATGATTAGTAAATTACTTACGACCTTACCCATGAATTATCACATGTAAATTTAAAATTTACACTCGGATGTAAACACGACAATATCTGTGAGGATATTTACCCACGATTACCCATGACCAAACTCAAGGGAATTTTCGTGGTATCCAAAAATCCCATGAAACAAATTTCCCACCGCATTTAGATGATCACCCACAATTTATGTTATGTGTAAAATTCCCACGGATTCATAATGTCGCGGGCAAACAATTAGCCTTGAAGGTTTTACCCATGTTTTTATATTCGTGGGTAATACGTGGGTATTTGCCAATTACCCACGAATTTTGGTCTTTTAACCACAAATTTAGTCCTTGGGTATTCGACTGAATTCTTGTAGTGCATCGATCGGATAACTGTCCTTAAGTGTTTGTATAGGTAAAGTCGACAATATATAAATTTAAAACTTGAATACATAAATTACCTAAACGACTAAAGCACATCAGTCCCCCAATACAAAATCTAATACAAATGTACGAAGAACACTAATGTCATTTAATCCCTATTTATAGATCACCAACGACCGGATTGACAAATTCTAAACACACTCAATTTAGGAAACTTACCAGAAACTAAATGTCAAATTTAGCAAACGACTCTTAGAGTTTAAGACATTTTTCTAACAGATTTATGTTTTCACTGAATCAATAACACAAAGCACTTCGTCGTGATCACCACGAAGTGGAGCTCCCACGACATGGACAACATCATTTGTATTTTGCAGGTTTTTTACCTAGCTTTAGGCCTTACAATTAATATCCATAAATCAAATGTTTATGGTATTGGAGTTTCAGCAGCAGAAGTTTCTCTTATGGCCAATAATACGGGATGTACATCAGGTTCCTTTCCATTTGTATATCTTGGGTTACCAATCGGTGGTTCTAATATGAATATTACCTCCAACTAGAAGCTCTTACTCGATCGATTTCTTTCGAGGCTCTCATCCTGGAAAGCAAATATTCTTTCCATGGCGGGTCGTCTCATGTTAATTAAGGCGGGTCCTTGAAGTCTCACAATTTATTACCTTTCCATCTTCAAATTTCTTGAATCTGCTTTTAAAGGCTTTGGAAAGAATTTGTACACGCTCTTCTAGGGGGATCCCAAGATTTAAAAAAAAAAAAAAAAAAAAAAAAACTTGCTTGGATAAATGGTCTAATGTCTTATCCTCGTTGGATAAAGAAGGCTTGTGTATAGGCAGTTTAAAGTCGTTTAATCTTGCCCTTCTCTAAAAGTAGCGTTGGAGATTTTTTCTAATCCGAATCTTCTATGGGTGAAAGCTATTAAGGCCTTGCATTGGCAGGAGGGTGGTTTCGACCATCAGGGGTGTAAAACAAATAGTGTTTCGGGCAAAATTCGAGGACTTCTAATTATTTACATTCGAGTGTCATTCTTCCTGATGACTCGTTACGCTTCCAGGTGGGTTGTGGTACTCTCATTCGATTCTGGAACGATACGTGGCTTGGTAACTCCCCGTTATATCTCCGATTCAATAGACTTTTTTGGTTGGAGCAAGATAAGGATTGTCTGGTTGTAGATCGTATTTCAAATGGCCAATGGTGTTGGAGTTGGTCTAGATCAGATTTTGGGTGTTCGTAACGAGACTTATTTTAGAGACATGCTGAAAGAAATTAGCCAAGTTGATATCCTCTCTGACTCGGACACTTGTGTTTGGTCTATCACTTATGATGGCTTTTTCTTGGTAGGAGTGACTCGTAGGCATATTGACGCTTACCTTTTGCCCTCTTTGGATCCTCCTACTACACGGGACAAGTTTCTTCCTCGCAAAGTGAATATCTTCATGTAGCGTTTATTGCTTGACACGCTTCCGCATTGTCTCAATTTCTCGTCCTGGGGTATCGAAATCTTGGAGATCTCTTGCTCTTCTTGTAATGGTAATGTGGAGTCTAACCTCCATATCTTTTTCGAGTGTGACATTGCTTGAGATATTTGGAGGCTCGTTCGTTCTTGGTGTGATGCCTTCATGCCTTTATTCGTATCTCACATCCATTGGAGAAATTGGTTGAGCTCTTGGCACGTCTCTAAAGAGAAGATTCACCGTATGTATGTCATCATCGCGACTTCTTTATGGTGGATTTGTCGGTTTCGTAATAATGTCACTTTTAACTCTTACTCTATGAGGAAAGTGACATTTTTGATAATAATCATTTGTACTCTTTTTCTTAGTTTAAGTCTAGAGGTCATATGTTTTATAGTTGGACTGATTGGTTAAAATCTTCGATATAATTGCTAGCTTCTTGCTAATTTTCTTTTTAATAAAACGCCGCCGTTCAAAAATAATAATAATAATAACACAAAGCACTCAAATTGTCTAGCAGCTCATCGACTTTGTATACATGTTTCGCGATGATAGGTAATACTCACATTGATTTGTCGCTCCTATCTCATATTGAAAACGAGATAACTTTGGGTAGACTGTCTACTATCTTACTACCCTATTAGTATCGCGGCCCTTACACGTCTTTGAAAGCTTTGGTAACTAGGCAAAAGTTCAATATAGATCTCAAATTCATTTTACCATATATCCAATGGGCCAATAATAGTCATTCATTTTTTTATTAAAATAAACTTTCACCTTTTTAAAAAATTAAATATCTCGCAAACCGTTAATCGTTACGCGATAAAATCATATTATTGCGATGAATTAAATTATCTTTCATGATACGCATTACTATATATTATTAACGATTTTTTTTCAAAATTTTGACCGTAAAAATCATATATGATTTGTGAAAATCATATATGATTTGATTTTACAAATCATATATGATTTTGAAAATCATATATGATTCGATTTTAAAATCATATATGATTTTAAAAATCATATATGATTTTTCATGGAATTTTGAAAAAAAATGTTCGTTAAAATATAGAAAAGTGCATATTTATGAAAGATAATTTAATTCTCGTCATGACGACGTATTTTTTATACCAAGATTTACCATTCATAAAGATATGTTGCTTTTTTTTTAAAGGTGAAAATAATTTTTTATTAACTTTGATTAAAATAGAATGCTAAGATTGATTTATTGAATCTATTATAAATATGAGATCTATGTTGATCTCAACTCGTTAACTAAATCTATGACCATTTGTCCCACTTCTATATGAAGTTTCAAACCACTACTACAATGCTCCTTAGGTCTTTTGATGCTCATCTTTCCCTTAAACATAATGTATCACGTTTCTCAATTGATTAGTCAATCTCGCTTTTCAATCATGATCACTAACAATTTATTTAACACATCTTCAAACGATGATTGAACAGAGTATTTTGGGATTATGTGCCTCCACGATTTTTAATAATCAAATTTCCCTTTAGAACCCAAATCATATCTTTAACATACAAGATTCTTTTTGTTATTTCTTCCTTCACTTTTGATTGATGCGACACATCATACACCATGACTGTCTTCACTGCGTCAAGACTATTCGTGCATCTGCAAAATATATCATAAACGTCATGATATGTTCTAAATCACTCGTGATTTAAATACCGACCAACTTTGTTCCTTCGTATCTAATAAACTCAAATTCAACTACAGTACAATATAGATGAAGAAAAAAAAGAAGCTTTTGGTTTCTTCTTTATAAATTGACCACAACATCAGGTTGTATATTCGTATTTACAAATGCATGAGAATGTAAAACAGCTAAAATCCGGAAGACAAAGCTCAAATTTAATAAATTATCCTTGTATTAAAAAAAATCAGACTTCTGTCAAATATGTTTGATGAGTTAAGAGTCTTTGGGACTTTATGCAAAGTCAATATCCAATAGAATATGTATAAAAAAGACCACAAATTAGGGGCCTTATGAAAAAGACACTATAGGAACAAATAAAAACAAGAGTACATAAAAATTACAAGTTGGGGGAAGAGGGAGTATAGAAAACATAACACAACAAAGAGGACCATAAACAATCTTCTAAAGTCCCTACGGATATCTTCATGGACCCTGAATATCGTCTCGTCAGCAGCCTCATCATCTTCTGAATTGAAAATTGTGAGTATTGAATATATGGAAGCTTTTCTCAGTCTAATGTCTGATCTGACGAAAATTGTCCGAAAATGTCGGGACATGAATCCCACTTGGCTTGTTCTCTGGCCTCCCAATATCCCCCGGAATAAACAAAACTATCACTTCCTTTATCCTTCGCAAACCACTGTGGCTTCCATCCCCTTTCCTGCATTTTTCGAGCCTGAATCACATTAAGCAAACATTTGATTAAAGACAATAAAATAAGCTAGATGCACACTTTCTAAATCAAACAATTACGAAGAACCATACTGAGTGGGCATTGAAAGGCCCACTAATTGGTCTGGAGTGACAGTCGTTGCATGTTTAGGAGTACATTGGAATATTGCATATGTTGACTGCCTGTTATCAGTTTGCGTTTAGTAAAAAGTTATGTTCTTCCATTGAACTGTTTAAAAAGCTGAAACTCTTGGACTCGTAATAGTTGAAACTATTGGTTTGTTTGAGGGCAAGATAATCTGGCTGGGTTAGTGTGTGAATTCTTGATATTGACTAGACCAAATAAGATTTATTGATGGCAACGGGGGAAAGACCACATAATATTTCATTTCCTACAGTTCTAAGTTGAACAAAAGCTATGTTCAACAAAAAAAAAGTTGAACAAAAGCACCTATGCAGAGTAATTGATTGTTCGTTAACTTATTTAATCATACTTAATTTCTTATCATGCCATCATTGCATTTTTTACCCTCATTCCCAAATCCTCAAACTACTCATTCCCTTAGCCATCTACAGTCTTTGGCTGCATCAGTAAGAACGGGACATTCCTTTCAGGATGAAAGTATCTGATTTAGAGGTGGGAGAAAGTTACCACAAAAGATACAAGGAATCGTAGTTAGTCAAGAAGAATGCTTTTAAGTGTCATTTTAAGAGATGCACTTTTAAGCTTCGAAAGTTAAAAATGGATGAGGTTTTCCCTCTTTCAGGCTACCGGGGGAGGGTGAGCCTTTTGACTCAGATGTACACGGCCTCACCGGGTTAATCCCGGGATCGTCTCCGAGCCTCCCCTGGCCACCCCTAAATTGTTTCTAGCAATTATGTACTAGTGGCCTTAGACCGAAACACACAAACAACAAAATATGTACCTGTCGCTGCCGCTGTTCTAGTCTCAGCTTCTCTGCATTTGCCATTTCATACTCGCCATTTTCTAAACACCTTTGATCTGGTCTTAACCTTGAATCAGTTGGTGGAAGCTTCTCCTGAAACAAATATACAGCAACCAATGATTTAAGATTAATAAGGAAACATTACACACAGAAAGTGTCATGACTGATGTTTAAAAGACCATAGGTTGCTTAATTCAAATCACAAGATAAGAAGGAAAATATTACTAGCAAAATTAGATGGCTTAGCAAGTGAACTCTCACCTTCAGTCCAGGGGTAAGCTCATTCAAAGTAATAGCAAAGCGCGTCAGATTATATCTTGTGGGAACCTTTGGAGGTTTGCTCCTTCTCCAGAGCAAATGAGCATCTGTAAATGGGTCTTTTCCCTTTCCAGAACAGTCTCCATTAAAAAAATGCATGCTCTCATCCCATTTGCCAATTAGTGTTGCTGCAGTCTTTCCACTTTTATCTTGAACAACACCTTGTACCTGAATCAAGAATGAGTGTTAGAGTTCAAATTAGTGATAAACTGATGTGGGTTGCGTTCTATGATAAAAAGGGGAAAAACCTGATGTGGGTTGCGTTCTATGATTGACTGTTCCTTAAATTTCAGCTTACAGGAATAGTTCTGGTTCCCTTGGATACGCATCGTACCATAGTGGTCGCAATACAGTTTCCCCAAAATAAGGTTGTATATGGATGTTGTAACCTGAAAGAAGATTCGATATGATATATATATTGAACATAGATGAATAAAAAAAATAATAATAAATAAAAAAAAAAAAAAAAAAAAAAGTGAACATTTATGCAGTACCTTACTCCACTGAAAAACTTCTCCATCATCAAATTTCAAAGTTAAAACTCCAACAGGGTCAAGCTGAATCGAACGACCCCAAAATTTGCTTTTCAGGTTGCTATCTCCCCAAAATTTCCATCCTTTACCCTCACAGTGACACGCTACAATCATTGGATGATGACTGACCTGTTGCAAGAGAAAAAACCTGGTAAATTAGAGAAATTGACACAATATTACACACCAAAACAAACTTAAGAGAATATGTTGGTGGTGGGCATGCACGTATGTTCAAGGACACTCTTACATTACCATCATTTTAAGATCCAACTATATAATGTATTAGAATTAAATAAGCACACATGACTCCATCAATTGCTAGAATGCAGTCAAAACTATGCACTGACAATAAGATATCAAAACGACAAAACATCATCAGAGTGAAAAGAAGAAGTTGAAGCATGAAAGAGGCACCCATTTAATAAGCTCAGTAAGTAAGCCTTGCACAATCCTCACCATACGTTTTTCTTCAGTATTAACCTTGCGAATTGGTCAATGGTCTGAGAGAAAACCATAAACCTGCAACTTAAAACTAGAGTTTAGACTTGTAGGATCCCCTGCTATAACTTATATCTCCTATAATAACCAGCTAAGTACGAAGAAAGGACACAAACAAAGTTTCATGATGTATGTGCCTATGTAAACAATCACATAACATTCTCCTCTTCTTTTTGGCCCTTCAACATATAGTTCACAGTCTCACCCCTGCAAGTTCTTCCCCCCACACATACCTTATCAAATTCTGAATAATTTAGTCATGACAAATGTGATATCGACATCATTGATTACGAAAACATAGCTGGTGTTCAGCATATGTCACAGATGCTCTTTACCGCCTAACTTATTATTCCCAGTTTTTGGAGTATCATCCTAATGTTCCTAACCAGTAACACTGTCCCTGACATTCACCTCTATAGACCAACAGCGTCCAAAACAACAGCTTTGATTACAAATTGCATGATACGTAAATTTCCACACTAAAATTTTATAGATATAGATGCTCTAAGATACAAGTTATTTTCAGCAGCCTGAGTAGTTAAAAAATTTTGGTTATGCGTATGATGTCATGGCGTCATGCAAATGAAGGGGGAGGTAGGATGTAGAACCAACAACCTGAGGAAAAGAGACATTATAGGAAAATAATGGTTCATGGTTATAGTAGGAACCGAACCTTTTCAGAAAAAAACCGAAGTCCTTTATCTGGATAGTCTGCCTCGTAAGTCTCCCCTAGCAACGGGTTAAACGGTTTGCAGTTTCTTCCTTCAGTAGAAGCATATCCAGATACTGCAAAGGCAGCCACATTCAAAATCCGCATAAGGCTGTTACCCTAAAACAGATTCCATAGTTAGAGGTGAGACTCAAATGAAAGAAGTATGTAGTACAGTCATTCAAATGGATATTAAAAAGACAAATATGTCAAACATAGAAGAACCAATAGCAGATAAATCAACATTAAACAAAAAAGAGCTAATCACAGATATATAACCATAAACTATTCAACATAATGATTTCTTATTCCGCCACTAGTGATTAGAACACAACACCCACTACTGACACCTCCACCACCATCCAATACAGCCACCAAACACCACATGAACTAATGTTGTCGCCAATTGATTGGCAACCATCCATACTTCAATTCCACTATCAGCAAACAATGGACATACTTCTCAATTTATTTTTATAGAAGCATGAACAACCATGGAAGTAATTATCTGCGTCGTAACAGAGAAACAGATGCCTGAACAGCTTGTTTCTACTGTCTCTACTGTTGACTTAATATGGGGAGAATCAAACCAAATATATATACACCTTGCTATGGGGGATAAAGAGCAGGGATGATAAAGTTTACACAACATGACTTCAGGGAGCCAGATTAATTTAAGAGATTCCCTCAATGCCCAAAACTTGTCACACTCAAGTAGATGAATATATGCTCAAATATCTACAACTCTCAACCAAGATACCCTAAAGAGTGATTTCATATGATAAAAATTGAATCTAGAATGAAAAATTAGCCATTTATTTGGTTAAAGATAATGATCTCATCATGGTGACCATACATCAATTTATCACTACCATTTCAAGTCGGACAAAATCTTAATATGAATTTAGATAATAGGTTGGTGAATGCTTAACCAAAAAACCTTTATACCAAATATATAGCTAGGAAACTCTGATCTCATGATCCATAAATTACCATATGACAATTGAAATGATACAAATTATCCAATCTATATATTTTTATACTAAACCATTATCAAATCTTCATAGTTATACTACTTCACATGATATTTTGGTTAGCATATATCAGGCAACTTGACTATACAAAGGCTGAAAATGATTGATTGATTGCATTTAGTGATGTGATGCAACAACAGAATGAGTGTAGCTAATAGAATATCAGGCAACTTGAGAATACAAAGGTGAAAACAAATGATTGATTGCATGATGATAACCAGATAGTGATGTGATTCAGCAACAGAACATATGTGGCTGATATATCCATACTCATTAGTAAAACTCACCTTTTTGCCCCATTCATATGCCCGGTCAAGAAGATAAGAGTACTCCAAATCTTCAAAACATTTTTGCAGAGAAGATATAGGTTCATTGAAGTATACAGGAAGACAGACTTTGGTAAGATCCTTTCCAATGTTATCTTTGATCATTGTCCAGAGACTTACTCCCTTCTCTTTTTCAACAGGATCAGGCAACTTCTTTCGTCTCTTAATATGAGGGAAGTTAGCACCAACTGCTTTTATGGAAGGATCAATTTCTGGATCATTGTATAGACAGTCTTCATCATCGGAAGAAAAAGACGATGACCGCATGTCCGACCCAGTACTTCTAAAAGAACCTGATGATAGAAAGTCCCTAGTGTCAAAAAACGCATTATCTTCTTCATCTGACTCTTCCTCTGCAGCATCGCCCCTATCATTATCATCCTCAGATTCACTTCCACTTGCTTCTAACAAATAATAGAAAATATTAAATAGTGTCCATGTTAAACAGCATGTGTCATTTCCTATATCATCTTAAATAACAGACACCCAATGCAACTTTACAGATTCTCGGATCTCAGATTACGAAAGTGCCGGATACAAAGCAGATATAACACAGAATGACAGAAACCATCATCTACAGAGGAAATTAAAACCTTTAATATACATCATAAATTAATTTCTCATGTGCAATAATGAACAAATTTGCAAAGCTTAGAAGCTAATACAACTACGCCTGCAATTTACAAAAGGTTTTACAAACTTGAAAAAGGTTCCAAACTATCAAATACAAGCCGGCTTGTAAGGGGAAAGCCATGAAGATGAAACAAAGCTTATGTGTGACCATAGGCTCCACAATGATTAAATGCTTGGATTTTGATCTATTATGTGCTTATCCACCAAGCCTTCTCAATACATGAATTTTTAATTTTCAACCTTTATAGACTCCCATGTTTCTATTGGCCCGTCCTTGATTCAGCAGTTATCTTTTGTAGCATAATTAGAAACATAGCTTGTATGGAGCTGCAAGTGTCCTTTTCATTTAATGTTTGTTCAGTGAAAAACAATTGTGAAATGAAAGAGCTTCATTTGCTATTTAACAATCAATGTCACAGAAGAAAAAGTAAATTAATTCTTTAGCAAGCTGGCCCTAACTTCTTCCATTTATAACTATAGCATAGTATGCGCACGGGGGCAGTAACGATTAATTAATTTACAACTTCTCTTCTTTTGTTTATTTAATGGTTTCAAGTATTAACCTGATGATATTCCGCCCAGTGGCCCTTGATGCAACCATTATGAAAAAAATTAGGATGAAACTATTGCAAAAAAATGACGCAAGTTTAAGGATTAAAGAATAATTAAATCATTAATTAAATTGGATCCTATTACCATTGGGTAATTTAACACTTCTCATTTTAAGGGATTAAGAAAAAAGTTTAAACTCATTATAGATATAGTATAGATAGATTAACCTAATTCACTTCAGACTTGTAAAGTCCTGTCTACCTTAACAGCTGATGAAAACCAAACAATCCTATATCATATTCCTAGTAGGGAGAAGAAACAATCATATACGTCAACAGAGAAATAACAGAAATAGCTAGCCTCATATAATACAAATTCATAAGCATACCACTGTATTTCTCTTGTCTTAGCCTTGAAGTTGCCCCAACCTCTTTCGACTGCCTTTGGCTCTCATCTACTACTGTGTTCTCGAGGTCAACCTTTTCTGTCTACAAGCAAACGAAACATATTACAAAAACTTGAAGATACACAAAAGTAGAGATAATTAGGAGTCTTCTCATCCAATAATACCGTCCATCATGCAGATAGCAAATGATATTAAGTATAAGCACAACAGTCGCCGAGACACAAATCATAGAAATCATAATCTAAATACTGATACCCCAGATTTTTATCACGTGCTAGCATAAATTTGGAATGTATCGGAGTTACTGATATTTGGGGCCAGTTGAGTGAACACTAACTCGGTATCCGATGATATGTACATGCAAATCCTAATAGGTAATAACGTTGCTCGTTTCAATCTTAAAAAAAACAACCAATGATGTTGTTCGTATCTCATGCTAAACTTGTTCTGCCTTCCACTTTGCTATAGAGATTCACTGATTTTCACTTGTATACAAAAGTTAGATGCAAAGGGGACCCTGACCCTTAAGGCCTTTATAGGAAGCATCACAGGTATAAACCTAACAACAGTTTCTATCATGTGATACGGCTGTATGAGGTATCTTGGTTGTCAAGTCAATATTTGTTTTATTTGTTTTCACAAGTCTGTGTTTGAGTCACCATAATTCCATGCTTAGGCTCTAAGAACCTAAAGATAAGAACCTAAAGAATACAAATAAAAAATCTTACATGAATGACTTAATCAAATCTTTGGCAATTAGATGTTGATACAGTCATCGACCAATTATCTAATGAGAAATGACAGCCGGGTGTCATCAAAGCATAAGGTTATGTAAGCACTATAATTGTAATGGATTTTTTTACAGCAAATACAATCTAGGTCACTCAAATGCATTGAAAGTACAAAAGGCATATACGCAAATCCAAATTATATACAAATAACCACCTACCAAGCCAATATGCTTCCGGAAACAAGTCATGATGGAATTAGTAAAGACAAAATGAATGAATTTCTCTATAAAAAAAAGAAGAAAAAATATCACATGTACCTCTAGCATACGCAGTGTGTCCATAAGAAGCAAGTGCTTCTGCTTAAGAAGCACCAACTGATCTTGCATTGCTGAAAACTCATTCCTCATAATCTGTTCACTGTCCTGAATGGCCGCCTCACTTACACCTTCCTCCAATAACCGTTGCCGCAACTTTTCCGTTGACACTGTAATACCACCTATAGGAGCCATCAATTCACTGTTAGACATTCGAGGGAACATGCCCTTCACAGCCTGTAAAGCTTCCATCCATGCAAGGCGATCCTCCCTAGTATCTGCCCTCAAATGAAGCCTTTTTGTCCCCGTAAAAATGGAAAACCTTTTGTCATCTGATCTACTTTCACGAATAGAAGAAACCTAGAAATTATAACATAGCACATTCTCATTATGTGTGATCAACATAAGACATAACTATACAAAACCATCAAATTTAAAATGAGTAAGGCGTAAAACATTCACAAGTTAACAAACAATATTGGTTGTGTTTGGTCTTTGGTGACGAGCTTTTTGGAGCGTTAAGAATATAATGTTTGTTTGGCAACAAGCGTTTAGCTTTTGGATTTTGTTTAAACGCTCCTATTCCTTTGTTTTGGTCGACTAATCCACTAGGTTTGAACCCACCAACCCACCGCCATTATTGCACTCAAATCGGGTAAAGCCTCTCTAATAATTTAATGATGATAGTCACAAGCCATATGCCAAACGCTAATAAAAGAATGATTTAAGGGTGTTTGTTTAGCTTATATGTGGGCTTATGAGCTTATTTGATTTTGGCTTATGTTTTATAAGCCTCAATTTTCCGGCTTATTCTCAAACCTAAGGGCTTATATGAGTTTATTATATCATAATAAACTGATATAAGCCCACAAGTCTCAAAACAAGCCAGAAAATCGAGGCTTAAGTAACACACACCGAAAAACAAATACGCTCATAACCCACATATAATCTTAAACAAACACATCGTTAGCTCTACATCATTTCACACTTTATAATCACAACTAGACATACGTCACCAAACACTTTTACATAAAATCACAAAAATAACGGACGATCACCGAACCTTAAGATGAACTTCGCCAAACGGCTTCCTATGCGCACCACTAGAACTACTACTCCCCATCCGACTCCTCGCCAATCGCCTAAACGACTCATCCCCAATAACCCTAGCCCCTTTCTCAGTCTCCTTACTAACAACAATCTTATCAGGCCCATGAATCTTATAATAACTCAACACACCATCCTGCAACACAAACCATCTAGGCCTCCATCCTTTACCATAATTCACCCACTTATTTAATATCCCGGATATCCCGCTCCCCACGATATCGTTAATCTTGACATCTCTCTGATCATTAAAAGTCACGTGCATATTATTGTTACTATTAGGGTTAGGGTTATCGTTATTGTTGTGATGCACGTGATTTGGAGATGATGAGGGCATGTTGGTGTTGGTGTGATCGGGGACACAACAGAAAGGATGCATATATATATTTATGTTAGGAGATGATGAGATTAGATGTCATTAGCGGTGAGTGTGTGTTTTTGTGTGTGTGTGTGTGTGACGTCACGGGGAGGGATGTTTGGGAAAGAATATGCTTTGGTTTTGGTGGTGGTGGGGTGGTGGTGGAGGAGACGAAGGATGCAACGAGAGACCTTTTTTGGACCGACTCACATGCTTGTTTGGCTTTTTTATTCCTTTCTTTTGTTTGTAAGTCAAGTTTTCTAAACTTTTTTAGATCTGTGTTTTGGAAAAATTCCTAAATTGTAAAGTTGAAATGAGATGGATCATTATCTCTTTACTACTAGTATATCATATTTATACTACTTATAAAGTATTTATGTTTTTTTAAGATTATCTATACTACTATATAAAAGATTTAAGTTACGGGCCCATAAAAATTAAGATAAGGACTTCAATCATTGAATGACATGTGTATTTCTTTAACTAAAAATAACAAAAGTGATGATGTTTTAACAAACTAAAATAAAGAAATTTATAATGGGGTGTGACATAGTCACTTAACTAATTAATCACATTTATTTTTAAATTTAAATATCTTTTAATTGCTTAATTTTTTATGATCTAATTTCACCATATTTTTAAAATTTTGTGCTTCTTTAATTCAACATCCATTTTGATATATTTTTATGAGTTTTAGTTTTACATTTTAGTAGATTTATTTTATTTTAATTCAAATTTTTATAACTTTAACCTTTATTTCAATCAATACAAACTTTATTTATCAAAATCATTTACTTTTGGGAAAGTGTTTGACGGGAAAGAGATGTGAACGTCTTTTTATACGCGGGAATAATGATGTCACGAAAATACTAAAACCCAAACAAACACATACAACTAACACATATACATTTGGGTGTTGTGAAACGAATTCACTAAGCGGGTAGAGGAATCATGGCGAGAGTTTGGTTAGAATTTATTTACTATATTTATTATATAACTATATTTATCGTCACACATGGGTATCCAACTATAATTTTTAATGTATAATGTACACAATATATAGTTTTACTAATTTATCTTCCACAATATTTTAATTCTTCATTTATTATTTCTTTTGAACTAGTATAGTTTTAATGCAAAAATGCACATATAAATAAATATAATTTTAAAATGCATGCAAAACTACAAAGCCCAAAACTATTATTATATCGTAAGAGTGTTTGAGAATCAATCTAAATAAATCTTGAATTATTTTAAATAAAATTAACCACAAAAGTAAAAAACGGTTTTTTGTAAAAATCGATATAATTTTTTGAAGACAAATGATGCAAATGTGCAAAGTGCTAAGTGCTAATTTAATGATTAATCTATTAGTATATTATTATTCTACTTTTCATGGATAATTCTAAATGATTGTTTAAACATTTAAGTTTGCTTTACATTATAAGCATTTTTTTATTTATATCTTCTATCTATGTGGGACAAGTGTTATAAACAATATTAATGATACAAACATTTTCATAAATATATACTCTACAAGATGTATACATTATAAGCGCTCTTTTATTTATATCTTTATCTATATGGGACAAGTGTAATAAACAATATTAATGATACAAACATGTTCAAAAATATATTTTATTTACTTATTACGAGATGTTGATTATTACATATATATTTCATAAAAAATGTTTTACTTACTTCATGACTACTGACCACTATCAACTAGTTTGACCATAACCCCATAATATTATTGACTACCGCAACGCAAAATCACGCCACTTTCAATTGTTTTTATATGAATTAGTTTGATATTATCCATCACTTTTTTAAAAGTTACTCAAACTCATTATGTTTTCCCTATTGATAAAGTTATTTTAAGAGAAACATAAAATTGAAAACATTTTTTTCGAAAAATTTATTACTTGATACCCGCCTAGTATTCTAAAGATTTGAAATATGTGACATAAAACTTTGGATCCGTAAATTTATCTTCACATAAACGCTTTAGATTATAAAGTATGGTTCATTGAAATTTTATTTTCGCAGTCGCCACGATCGCTACGGTGCTCGCTAGTTATTTTATAATGCACAAAAGCATTTTAAAGCAATTAATGCTATGTTTGGCACATGAGATTATGGAGAGATTATGCTTATTTTTTCAAAAAATAAGCTATCTAAAAAATAATCTTTGTTTGATAGACAGAACTTATAAGGGTGTGTTTGGTTTGTCGCTATGAATCACAATTGGTATGGGTATTGGTATAGAGTGGAATGATAATGGAGGGTATGAAGAAACCACTCATACACATAATATATGAGGAAACCTTCACATTTGGGTATCTTCATTCCATTATGGTGGGCCCGATAACCAACCAAACAACATTAAGAGCCTTGGGTATATTAACGCCCCGACGTTAAAGCCCGTTACCCACACCGTCTGCAGCGTTAAACTGCGTTGCGAGGTGGCACGTTAGCATACTAACGCTGCGTTAGAGGTTGAGATGCCAGTTTGAATATATATATATATATATATATATATATATATATATATATATATATATATATATATATATATATATATATATATATATATATATATATTTATCACTTTACCCCCCCCCCACCCAACAGCTAGTTTGAATTTAAAAAAAAAAAAAAAAAACATTTTTTAACCACTATAAATACCCAAATAAAATACCATTTTTTCACACTTCCATAATTCAAATTCATGTTTATATATTTCCTCTCACACTTCCATAATTCAAATTCAAGTTCATTCACAATGGATCCGAATCAAATTGAAGAATTACCTCAAAGAATGGTTAGACGTTGATGACTAAATTGAATTCAATTTATGATGGTTGCGTTTAGCATCGACAGCAGTTGGAACAAGAAGCATCTCAACCTCGCTTAACTGCACTCCATATATATATCGTGAACGTGAGCTTGCGGAAGAACGTTTGCGTAACGACTATTTCATTGAAGGTTGTAAGTATTCGAACCGGAATTTTCGTAGAAGATTTCGTATGAGCCGGAAACTATTTCTGCAAATAGTCGAAGGTATTGAATCTTATACTTCCGAAAATATTCCAGATCATTTTAACTTCTTTAGCCAATCACCCGATTATACGTCTGCCAATTGGCGTACGACACCTCACCCGATGCGTTTGATGAATATTTTCAAATGGTTGAGCATACTTCGCGTGATTGTCTTGATAATTTTAACAATTGTGTTATTGATTTGTTTATGCCGGAGTATTTAAGAAAACCAACATGGGCCGACATTCAAAATATTTATCAACAACATGAAGAGTGTCATGGTTTTCCGGGAATGTTTGGTAGCATTGATTGTATGCACTGAGAATGGAGAAATTGTTCGGTGGCTTGGCAAGGGCAATTTGGTAGGGGTGATAAAAAATACCCAACAATTATGCTTGAAGTTGTTGCTTCTCAAGATTTATGGATTTGGCATGCATTTTTTGGGATGGCGGGGGCGAATAATGACATTAATGTTTTAGACAACTCTCCGTTATTCGACGACATTATTGCCGACATTGCCCCAAGAGCCCCTTATATGGTCAATGGAACTAGGTATGAACAGGGTATTACTTGGTCGCGTGAATTTACCCACGTTGGGCAATTTTCACAAATCCTTCTCGTCAACAATCGACAAAACATACTTATTTTAAAATAAAACAATAAAGCACCGAAAGGATGTTGAACGTGCTTTTGGTGTGCTTCAAAGACGTTGGGGTATACTACAACAACCGACACGTCAAACGGAAATTGTCAAGATACGTAGAATCATATATTCTTGCATTTAAAATATCAAAATTTGCATTACGTGACTATAACAAAATGTGGGTGGATCCGTCAACACATATGAGGCAAAAAGATGGGTCGAAAGATGTGATACTCACCGTCGTGAGGCAAAAGAAATACGCTGACGAAACGCATACCCAACTCCAAATGGACCTTATGGAGCATGTCCAAGAGAACCATCTTGAACGACAACAACAACAAGAGAGCGCGATGATGAATAAGTATTTGCTACGTTTATTTTTTTTCCCGTTGTAATTTTTTTAGTTATTTTATATTTCGTATTGTAATATGTTTAAGTTAGGGTTATGTTTTGCTATGTTTTTTAATGAATTGTTTATTTTAGTTTATGGGTTGAATTTGAAAATATTTGAGTTAAGGTTTAACCTTGGGAATGTTATGATAAGGGTGTTTTTTTGTTAAGTTAAAGTGAAATGTTAAAGTTGATGTGGCGCTGACGTGACAAATGTTAAAGTTTAACCTGAGGTTACTATACCCAAGGCTTTAATGACTTTCAAAGTCATAGAACCATACCCATACACCCCAACCAAACGGGCCCTTAAGAGATTATTAAAAAAACAATCTTCCATAATCTCTGAAAATAAAAGGTTTGTGGAAAACTAGAAGGGGGGTTGAATAGTTTTGCCGATTTTAAGTTGATTTCAAAAAACTTTAGATTCGATATTATGTGAAATCGTATGGATGTTGAGAACGATAGATCTAATGATAATGCAAGCAAATAAATAAAGATAAGGGATAGAAATGACACAACCGATTTATAGTGGTTCGCCACAAGGACACCTTCCTTGCTTCTACTCCACTCCCCGAGTCACCTACCGAGAGTTCAAGCACTATGTCAACAAACTCCTTCACTCATGAGAAGCCTTCACAACGTTGTTTACACTTTTTCCGTGACAAAGCTAGATACCGAGTCCAGAGTACGGTGGACCAACCCAACACAACTATTACACAACAAATATGTGAAATATCAAATACAAGATCTTCGCTACACAAATCTTATGAGGACAAATCAATCAAGGACCCTTGCTTGGATGACTTGTAGAATGCTCATGATCTCGCCTTAGAAGGACCTATATGAGGATCACAAATAGAAAGAAAGAATAACAACTCTCTAGATCAAGTGATCTATATGTTAGAAGAGAATGAGAGTGTATGAGAGATTTTGTAAGAAGAGGGT
Organism: Chrysanthemum lavandulifolium; assembly: GCA_022545495.1. Classification (NCBI taxonomy): domain Eukaryota; kingdom Viridiplantae; phylum Streptophyta; class Magnoliopsida; order Asterales; family Asteraceae; genus Chrysanthemum; species Chrysanthemum lavandulifolium. The sequence continues at coordinate 193,791,891 of CM040244.1, forward strand.
GAGTTAGAATGAAGAAATGGCTCTCATTTATAGGCAAACTTCTTCATCGTTCCCACGGATCCCTTCCACGAGGGATCCGCCTAGTGTAATCCTAGGGATCCGTGGAACTCCTCTATGCCCATGGGTTTTTGGTTATGGGTCATGGGTTGGTCCATGGGTTATATATAGATTCAATGTATCTAAGTATACATTGTATCAAGTCTCTTTGGTATGGATTAAGATCCATGGGTTATGATATTTACCCATCCTAATAAACTATTACAACAAATGCTTAATTACTATATTTTTGTATTTAAATGGCTATATGTAAATGCTTTACAAAACTAACATGTATCCTTTATAATTGTACTTAAGATAACATTATATTTGTTATCAACAAAACACAAAGAGATCGCAAAATATTAATAAACGGTTTTACGGTTTATTTGTATTACAAGGTTATTTCATGTAACTTATAAAATAATCTTTTTATAATCTTTTTCAAAGAATAAAGACCATCACCAAGATCAACAACAAAGACGCATCAAAGATAATCTATTTTTGCCAAACACACCTTAAATGTTTATAAATTACTTAAAATTCAACAATACAAAAAAATAAGCATAAAATACAACCATTTCAAACACAATATATGCAACATATAAAGCATTACAAGTTAAAATACATACTTTACAATAGTTTAATGCACAAACACATCAATTCAATACACATAATTAATATTTTTCTTAAAACGCCACTCATTCAAAAATACAACTTTATTAACATATAGTACAACTAGCTTCATAACCCGCCTAATAGCTTCATAATATTACTTGATCTAATTATAAGCTTATGTACATAAATAATAAATAACGGAAATATCTTAAACACAAAATTGAAAAGAAGAAAAGTGATCATGTAATAATATATGTAAAAGTAACAATGAAAATAATGAGAAAAATAAAGTACATGGTTCTTATTCATATACATAAATAAAACTTCATATACGAAATAAACCGCCTTTTGTCACAACAAAACCTTCAAACCTTTTCTCGCCTTGACTCTTGAAACATACCACGTAAAATTGTCCATGTAAAAGTACCGCCTTTTGTAGAAACAACCTACAATCTTGTATATTCGACCTCGATAGAGAACAATGCTCCATAGGTACTAACTCATAAGTATTCGCTCCAAATCACCAATAGAAAGTGTCATTAATCATATTATAGAAAGTGTCATTAACCATATTATGGAAAGTGCCCATTGGTCACGCTTTGTGAAACATTGTATCATCTTTTTTAAATAGTGAAACCGACGATATATATATATATATATATATATATATATATATATATATATATATATATATATATATATATATATATATATATATATATATATATATATATATATATATATATATATATGAATGACTAATAAAATTTATTAAAGAGATGAATGAAAGTGTGTTGGTTGGTCACCATTATTATCATCCCGATTTTTTATCGAGGCGTGACATAACCCACCGTCCCACTCAACCAATTTTGGCCCCCAAAGACACATGATCCTCATGAAGGTTTCCGTGAACTTTAAGCTATATGCATAGTTAGGCCTCTTCTATAGTTCGTTATAAAGGATACCGTAAAAACTACTTGAGTCTAGTAACATCAATTTGCACCTCATTGTGTCTAACTAACACAAAGATTAAAGAACATTGCTATTTTAATGTTGGTCTCTTACAAATTGAGCTTGTAACGTAATAGATGTTTCGAGTGAGCATTATATAATCTTTATCAACAAATAAAAAGTCGAGATGTAAACTTATCGCAGCTTTGCTTCACCTTAGTGAATCATGAATGACTTTCAAAATCAAATCATATTTCTTGTGCTTCGATGGTCCTATGCCTCGCACGATAAAAAATAGGTAAAATTCATATATAGATAGCAAATATATATATATATATATATATATATATATATATATATATATATATATATATATATATATATATATATATATATATATATATATATATATATATATATATTTAAATCTACTAAGGTGGTACCAAGACCAAATTTACCAAATTATTGTTTTCTTTGGATGTCCCCAAAAATGACAAGATTTCATCATTTGGCAAGTTTACCATGTGTAATTATTTAAAATAATTGATAACAAACAATGAATGAAGAAAGTAGGCTTATACCTTCTTTGTATAACTAATGCACCATGCCGAAAACCAAGGTGGCACCTCGCAGCCCATAAATTAATAGTAGATCGGGATCCGCTCCACGTGACCGAGAGTAAACCATGGTTACAAACACGATGTCATTATATATTTACTATATGCACAAAAGGACGAAGAAAAGAAAACACTTAACAAACAAGAAGTCAAGTGCCTGAGTGCCTCGCTAATAAGTTTCACTAAAGAACGGATTTTCGAATCTTCATTCACATAATACTTTTAAACATTAGGTTAGTCGCTTTAGCAATTGTTTCTTTCCAAGAAGCGGGGGCGCTTTTGAATCCTCCCGCATTAATCAAAAGGCTATCTATAATAAGATTTAGAAAATGTTAGCAGGATATGCCGCATGAAGACTGGGCATAATGGTCAAGTTAGGAGAGTAAGGTAACCGATCCAAAGAGGTAGTTTTGGCTACCGGTTGACGCCAAGCACTTCTCCTCGCTTTTAATAAAATATACAATATGTCTTGAATATGACTACAAGACTATATTATCACATAAATATTTTAAATGTTTCTATTAAAGTGATTATGATGTATGCATAAAAAAGAAAATTTAAACAACTTTTCACCCATCGCACTCCACTCCCTTAACATCTAATCTTTCGTGCAACCCATCCGAGACAGATAACCCAAATAGACCCATTTATAAGTAATTGGGTCAACATCGCAACCTCTAGTGGCTTGTTAAATGACTTAAGATGTAGAAATATTAGCAATGCATTACAAACTCTTGCCCATATACGACCCATCACCTAAAAGGATGCAATGTTGAGGAAATAATTACGAACTCCCTACAAGCAAGGAAATCAATGAGTAGTCATGTACCTTTGTTAACAACAAGGTGATATTTGGTCTTTTCACCAATAAAACATCTCTATTTAGGAGCACCACATAAATGCAGCCTAACAAACTACATCTCCATATCTCGCAAAATATTTATGAAGAGTCGAGTTCAAGAGCAAGGTGGATCGCACAATGGCGCTTTTTTGGTAATAAAGGAGCACCAGAAATCCATTAAACATAATATCAATACTTCAAAAGAACTTTAAAAGGAGGACGAATAAAAACTCATTTAGCCGAAACACCCAAAAACGATTATACAAAAAGAACCATAATTAAGGTATCATAGATGAGATTATCATAATATGAATACCTTTGATCTAAAGAAAGAAATGAAGAATTGTGATGTTGATTGAGTTATCTTCATAGGTGTCATTGTGATTCAACCCACTATAGTAAAATTTAAAGTAGAATTATTACCACTATAGAAACTTGATGTATACATTGAAAATAACAATAACGAATACGTAAATATCTAACAACTCAACTTATTTCAACTATACCCTAGATAGATTAAAGCGAAGACATCATTCACGTAACAAAAGAAACACTAATGTGTATTCCACAAAAGTCATGCGAGATCCTAATTATGAAATCAAGAAAAGAGTTACAACTTACACATATGAGAAATCACTTGATTCTAAAGTCAAAGTTGCAATCAAGTAGCATCCCATTACTTCTTATCTCGCAACAAAATCATGACAATAAAGCAATTCAATGGAGTTACACTAGTATTGTACAACAAAACTTAGATGGCATATGAAAGTAATAAAGCTAACTTGAGACAATTGTAGGCTTTCATTATGAACCTTTAACCTATCATGCTAATTAAACAAACTTTTATCCCATCCTTAAAACACACAAGAATCGAAGCTTTCAAGGTCAATCTTAATTATATCCGCTATATCTAAACCGATATGTAAAATAAAGTATACCTCCCAATCCACTTCCCGCTCGATTATATAGTGATGCATTTATCCCACGACCAAAGATTTGCCATTCACCAAAATCCCAACCTTCAACAGATCAAAACAATAGCAACTTTATCGATATTTAAATATGTCTACATAGCAAAAATAAATTTGTGATTTTAGAAGACTACTTTATACATTATGGAGAGTCGAGAATGAATGAACGAAATGAACAGTAGTCTTAAGATTATCAATTAATGTGGAATCAACTAAAAGCGCCTTCATTCTTACAAAAATAATTGAACCATCTACTCCATCTTTGTCCCTTGACAAGCTTTTAACCACACTCTTAGCTCGCATCCGTGATTCAAAAAAGTTACAAACAAATTTAAAGCTATGTCAGATCGATACCAATGAGTCGGGTTTATAGTCTTCCTTAGCAAAACCTATGGATGTTTTAAAATCCACATAATAAATACAAAGTTTCAACCTACCAAGTACATATAATATATAAAATAAATCGAACTCGATTAGATGAATTACTGTGATGAGATTATCGCAATTCAAGACAATCCTAAAACAAACATCATTAGTTTTAAATATTATACATGAAACGAATCGCTTTAAATGTTAAACCACATTCCAAATGTAGAAAACTAACATATGTCCTCGCAACATCATCTTGCCTTCTTGAGATTCTCGTAAACACCACGAAACCGTATAAAACATGTAATCGTAATGATTATACCTAAGCTACTTTTGTGCGATAAATGATTATACCTAAAGTTGTTTGGCTAATATATTTTTAACCCCACCGCAATCGTAATGCTTAAGTAATCTTAAGTTATGTTGTAAAGGCATGTGTAACCGTAATACATACTCAAAACATTAGTGTTTCAATCTTTAGTAAAGGTACATGATCTTATCTACTATTGCTTGTTTTTCCAATCTTTTGCATCATATGTCAAATACCGCCATCGGTTTAGCTTTGCTGTTCTCCTTGTCCTTCCCTTTATCCTGCTTAGGCGTGGATTTTTTTTATCGAGTCTAAAGCCTGCAAAAGAAATATTTGCATTTTAGTAAGTTGGTAATTTTTAGCTGCTCCGGACCTATCATGTCCATCAAATATCGACAATCACATGTATGCTATGATAAAAAAATAACACATAATTCTAATGCACCATTGAAGGTAATATTGTGTTATAAAGTTAGATATGTCATGTAAAACAAGCTTTATCTCAATGATCCATTATCTTACAGCTTCTTAAATACTTCTCTATATTTAACTATTTGAACCCAAAAGAACCAGATCATAACAAGAATCAATCTTATACAATCACAAAACCGATTATTGCACCTTTAACTTTTTCTCAAGACACATGGTAACAACGACGTGATGCAATCAAAACATGAAAACACCATCAATACTCAAAAGGAAATAATGACATAACTAAAAATAAATGAACAATACCGTAAGAGAGCTGCAGAGGAACCGCTAAATGCCGAAAGAAAATTTTCACTTTTCTATAAGGCTTCAGATAGTCATTGCAACCAAAAAGAGATTAAATTTTGGAAAACATATGTTGAAGTAAAACAAATCATAAAACCGTGTCTTATTACTCTATATGGGCGAATGTATATTAACAATACCGAAAATGGAATAATTAGCAAAAGAAGTGATGTATTCAAAAATTGAGCAAAATGGTTCTAAGCATTGAAGTTAGTCACAAAAACATAGCAACCACAAACAATAATTACATCTATAAGGTTGCTAAAGGCTTTGGCATCTTAATTCATTAACACTATCCAATATACAAGTAAAACCTTGAATATAAAAGAATAGTAATTGTCAAATAGCTAAAAACCTGATGAAGAATTAACACTATCCACTATCCAAACAACGAACCAATGCGCTTATCTCTATCAGTTGCATTTTTGTCATTTCCATGAAGAATTAACACTTCAAACTTATCATTAAAACTAAGAAAACAAATAACAAACATGGCACAATAATGGTAATAAAGCAAAAAGAATAATAAGTACAGTCTTGTTAATTAGATGTAAGATAAAACTATAAACAAAACTTGCTACAAGCATGTGAGATCGAATAAAATCCTACCATTGCTTGTCACTTAGTCGCCCGGACAAGCGAAATTAAACAAACCCCACAGCCCGGATTGTATAACAAAGGATCAATAAAGTGAGTTTTAGATACAATTGTTCTTCAATTGTGTTTATTTTTTTATGTGAGATTGGTGCTTCGATTTGAATAAGAGATTTGAATTGTATGGTATGGAGGCCGAAAGCTACGTAAATTTTGGGGAGGATTTGAATTTGGAAATGTCGATCAGAATGGGGAGAGGATGAGATTTTGTTTGACTAAATTGAAGAGGAATTTAATTAGAGCGACTAAATAGGAGGAGTATGTTTTGATAGTTTGAGATAAAAGGACGATGTAAATGTTTGTGTTAAATATGAGTTTGGGAAGGCAATCTACATCACAACTTGTGGCTTGCTTCATCGGTTGAGGCATTTGTTTCGATCCAACATCCAAGGTTCGATCCTCATATCTCACAAATTTTTTACATATTTAACCGAATAGTGCCATGTCACTAATGCCATGTCACAATTAAATGTCTAGTCATCATTGAGGTGGCATTATCTATGTGTCATGCTTAGTCTCATATATATGTATAGATTATTTAAAGCATAAATACAACTAAAAAATTATTCAAGACATATATATAATACACTATTTAAATCAAGATTTCATTAAAATATACAACCATTTTACCATAATATACAATCTAATAAAGCTATTATGCCAAGCACTTATAAATAAAGCGAGCAATTCAATTCCAAAACTTTAGCTACCCATGTTGGTCGGTCGATCGCCGTCGTCATCTTCACGAACCGAGCTAGGGGAAGTGATTATATAAGTGGTATTATGTTTATGTGAATGGATTTGGGTTTGTGTTTGTTGGGATGGTCATTCCACCAAAGGACTAATTTTGTTGCAACAACGCTTTTTTATGGAATGAGAGGAACTTGCACTAAAACGTAAAATATTTGAATTAGTCGTAGAAAAAAAATGGGACAAAGACCAGGTACTTAAAAGACAAGCATATAAACATAACTCAAACGTACAACTCCTATCCATCACTTTAGACTTTCGATGTCGTTAACATTTATTTTGGGGTACCCGCCGCAGCAACGCGCGGGTACTCTACTAATATTACTTTAAAGAGTGCATTTTTTTTTCGAAACTTGAATCTTAAACTTAAATTAATGTAATTTTCTTAAATTATTTCTTTTCTTGATCAATTCTAAATTTGACAACAGTTCAAAAACACACATTATATTAATTTTATAAAACACACGCTTGTATTTCAAAAGACACACGCCATTAAAGGTCGAACCGTAATCATTTCACAAGTATAATTATTTGCCTATATACACCGTCGCTTATGGGTATACGCTCTAGTTTATAACAAGTTGGTTTGATCGATAATTTTAACTATTCGTATTTTCACAATTTTCATTTTTTTTAACTTAAGAAAATTGGCCCAAAGTTCATAACTTATTTCATAAAGGCCCTATGTTTCGGATGTCATAATTGCGCAACAGGATAAGCGGTGAAAGTTAGCCCGAAGTTGGGTTTGGACCTGAAATCTACAAAAGAGAATCTCGTGTTCGTATCACTAACACTAGTCGACATAGAGTTTAGAGTTGAATGATTATTGGTGTAATGAATGGGTTGTGATTGTATGAGGTTTATACTCTATGTTTAGGTTTGTAATTGGATGATTATCGGTGTAATCAATAGGTTGTGAATGTATTGATTTTGATGTAGTGTTTGGTTTTTAGGTATGAAAATAAATGAATATTAAATGAATATTTATTTTGATATAAAACTAATGAGTAAGTTCATGCATATTTTACAAAATCATTTGCATATTTATTCTACACGCTTTTACTTCTACTTAGTGACCAAATATCAATTGGTATGAAAATTATTAATTGGAAGAAATATTATGTAGGGGTTTTTAGTCAAGAAAAAGTGAGTTGATTAAGTGTTTGTAATATAAGACAAGGCATAATGGAGCAAGAACATAACGTGGTTGGTCTGCATGACATCACCTTCACATGTCTCGCAATCATTATGACACATACTCTTCACGCTTGATGCTCCAACTTTAGAGATGGTTAACTTACGTTGTTAACCAAAAAATTTTGGTTAGACCGCACATAATGGACTTGTTACACACGTGGTTGGCCTACATGGTTTCACCTTCACGCGTCAAATACCAGTATGCTCCCCTTTCACGCAGCGAGCCAACAATTTGGAGTGGTTTGGTCACTTTCTTGATCGAACCAAAATTTGGGATATTTTATGTTTTTGTGTGTGTGTGTTGCCGGGTATATATGTGTTTAAGTAGAGTATATTTGTGTGTGAGTTTGGCACCACCACTACAAGAGTTTGGTGATTTGAATGTTTATGTAGAGTTCATATGACAATGATTTGTTTTGTTACCATTAAAAGAAATATAGTATAGCTATTGAATAAAAAAACTAAGAGATGGGGGATTTACACAAATATTTTCTCTTTAGAAATATTAGGCTTAGTATCAGATAGCATTAAAAATTAATTATAATTGCAAAATTATGATTAAGTATTTCGTGTATGAAACTAATGGATGAATATTATTATTTGGATCAAACTTTTAACTTATAAGTAGTAATGAAAGGAAAGTATATGGATATTAAGTATAATATTGATAGAAACACTGAGTAAAGGTAGATTAGTAATTTCACATTTCTAATTTAAGAGTTTTTTTTTTTTTTTTTTTTTTTTTTTTAATTGTGTTTTCTACTTATATATAGTAGAGATAAGTGGTGATGTGCTAAATCTTGTTTTATATTTATAAACCAATTTAAACAAGTATAAACAACACTTTCGGACGATAAAAACGCTTTGTGTATAGTATAGATGATGCGGTGCAACTTGGTAACGATTTTAAGGGTCATTTACCCCACTATTTTGAGCATTTTATGTTATTTTATCTCTATTATTGCTTGAAGTCCTTCATGTTTGTTTTTAGTCCTTGACTAAGCATTTTAGAAACGCACAAGTCTTGGGCCTATTTGGATGAATTTTGAAGAAAAAGTCAAAGTTTCAAGTCGGACCGACATCCTAACGCCGCCACCGAAGTGCCCAAAAAGGGATTTTTATATTTTTTTGATCGGTCACCGTGTGGAGACGCTGGGTCATGACGCCATCACAAGCAAAGGTGACACCGCCACGAGTTAAAGAGTGAAGTCGCGTGAGCAAGTCGGTTAAAAATCCTAAATAAATGATGAGCGAGGTGGCGGTCATGACCAAAGGCCGACGCCGTCACACCTCGCTTCTATATATATTTTGTTATATTTTCATAATTTGTGTGGAACTTTTGGGAGACAAATCCCAATGATTTTCTAAGAGGTTTTCGGAGTTTTTCTTTTCATAATAACTCAACTATATCATTGATACGTGACACTAGTCTTAAATTTATATTGTTCGGCAACCTAGTGATTAACACATATACTAACGGGCAAAGTACTGATCGTATGTAGTGAGGCTATGGTAAATCCAAATCATTCCCAAAAGCTATTAGCGGTTCACCAATTTGAGTCTAACTAACTATATCAATTTAATTGTCACATTTAAATTGAAAGATTAAATAAAACTAGTACGAAATGAAAATGGATTAACTATTCAAAGGTAGAAAGAGTGTTAACCTAGTTACGACTTAACTAACACTATGATTCAACTTCCTAGTGCAATGTCTATGTCTCGCCTATTAGCGGTTCTAAAATTGCCAGCTTGAGTGATCATCAATTACCTAACCTATAGTTCCAAGTTATCGATCCGAATGATCATCATAACCAATAAACATTCTTAGGGTTTGTACATGAAACTAGTCTTTAAATCTCCACCTAATCTATGTGATTTTTCTATGCCAACAATCTCACCACTTGGCATTTAGGCACCTATTGCAAAACAACAAATTACTAACTAGCATTATTTAAGAGTCTACTCTTATCTAGGTGGTGATATGGTCAACCCTATACAACCGAGTAGGTCTTCAATCTCTTGATCATCCTGATAACCTAGCTTTGGGATGCTCACCTACTCCCTGAACTACCAAGAACTAGATCACCCTAGACACTACCACAACACAAGGATCAATCAACAACCACATAAATTATCTAACAAAAGCGATAAATAAACTAAGGAAATCGAATCATAACATTAATCAATTCGTAATTAGGCTAACACATGAAGTGTTTAGCCGATCATATTATAAAGTGCAGCAAAATTAATAATTAAAACGTAAAAGAAATAAACATTGTGTTTGATACAATTACTCTATGTCGATCTGTGTTTGATGTTGTTTGATGATGGATTCATTTGAAAAAATTGTCAAAAATAGTCCCTGAGTCCTAATTTCAAAAGAAAAATCACCAAAGGTCCTTTTTAAATCATAACTTGTCAAAATTAGTCCTTTGGTGAAAAATATAAAAAGTTTGAGAAAATTACAAAATTGGTCCTTCAAGTTTGAAAATTGGCAAAAATGGTCCCTGAAAAATTGGAAAATGTCAAGATTGGTCCTTGTACTTTTCAAGATTGTCACTTTTAGCCCTTGGAACAACTTTGCAATATTGGCAGCCTTGGTCCTTGCATTTTCAGAATTTACAATATTGGTCCTTGTTATTTAAAGCCTAAACTACTTGGCCCCTTGTCATATCACCTTATGACCCCCTGCCATTTTACCTTTGGACCCTTCATTTGACCCCCCTTCATAAAATATTAAAGCCGGTCAAACCCCAAGTCAAACAGACACCCCTACCCGCCCTTTTTCCTTCTTCCCCAACATATAGCCTGCAACACCATCCCCCCTCCAGCCACCCTACTCCTCCATGTCCCCTCCTCCTCAACATCCATCCAAGGTGCATTTAATGCACCTCCTTCCCCTCACTCAACCCCAACAGCTGTTATAAAACATTTCCCGCCAAAATGTGATCTATGGCCAAGATTGTCTCCACTCATCCAAGGGTCTCAAATAGATGTGGGAAAAGCTCAGAAGTGACAGGGGAGCAACATTGGTGTATAAAAAGGAAGAAAGAGAAGGAGATAAAGAGTAGAATGTAGTTTAAAATTTCCTTAATGTCGTTTTTTTATCAATGTCTTAATTTAGATTAAAATCTGTAATCTTGTGTTTCTATGATCCAAACTCAAGTTAATTTACCATTGTAATCTGTTTTTAAGAATTAATTTCAAGATTTGGTTAAAATTATTGATCTTGTGTTTACTGTTGAGATTTTCAAACTAATGTTCTTACATTTAAGCTTCCAAAAGCTTATTTCATCATTCAACTCAGCTCACATAAGCTCTATATAGCTTGTGATAAGCTTGCATTACAGTTTCAAGCAATATTGTACAATGGTCAACAAAAGTCAACTGTTGAGATTGATTTGGAAATGGTGATTAATTTGGGTGTTGCAGAGCCTTGGATGGGGTTTAAATAGATTAGGTTAGAGTGGTTTTGTGTTTTGTTTAGCCTGCAACAACAGCTGGACCCATGTGAGTTGGTATTTCATTTTTCAACTTTAATCCATTTTGCATAATATGCTTGTATCTGTTTCTGTGATCACCAGTAGTGTAGACTTGTTTATATAGTTGTATCTAGGTCATGTTAAATCAGTTTAATCATTGGAACAAGTTGGACTAAGAGATTAGCTCATTGAAATTTGCAAATCATTAGCTTAAAGTAGTGTTTGGTTTTAACACCAAATCTGTGCTAGAGGTTTATGCAGTGGTAGAAATTTATTGGTTTAGGCTTGTTAAAGTTCATTTGACTCATTGCAGTCTTAACATTGTGCATTAGACCACTCCAAGTCAAAATTTATATTTAATCTGTCTCAATGCTTCACTGTTGGAATTTTTGAAAGCCAAAGGCTCATTTTATGTTTAAAATACATAGGAGTAGAGTGCAGTAGTCTTATTTCATCTTTTAAGATCATATTCAGTCCTTTAAATTAGTTGTTAAGTTCACAAAAGTCAATTTCCATTTCTGTCAAAAAGTCAAAAACATTGAAAAACCTGTTTTGAGCCCATCTAGAAGGAATTTTCATGAGCTCATCTCTTGGCCAATTTCAGTGTAACTTGTTGTATTTAGAACTTCTACTGGTCTATTTTATGATTATCAATTTTGTCAAATTTTGTGAATTTTTCTTAAGCCTCATAATCACTGTTCAAAATGGGCATAATTGCCCTGTGCATAGACTCAGTCAACACTGAGTCTGCACAGGGTTTTGCAGACCTTGCAGCCAGCTCTCAAGAGCTTGCCTAGGTCTCCTTTTTGGTTTACTAGGTCTCAGCCAGGTCTAGTTCAAGTTCCAATTGTTGGTTTTCTGTTTCCAGCTTATTTGTGTGCTTATTCCTCTGCTTAAACTTGGCACCTAAATCTGTTTTTAGTCTTAAGCTCAAATTAGCCAAATCTTGGCATATTGCAATCCAGATGTTATGGGTTGTTGTTTTTAGTTGATTTAGAGTTGTTTTAGCTTATTGTAGCTTGTGTATCAGTTTGGTGTTTGTTTTGTCCCTTTAGCTTATCCAAGTGCTTATTTCATAAGCACTTTGCACATCAGTTTCAATTTCTTGCACATAACCCCTTGTTTTTCCATTTTTCCTAGATTCCTCACTTTATTTTAAGCTTATCTTGAAATTTTCAGATTTTTCCTAGCTTGTTTGCTATTTTTCTTGATTTAAATTAGTTTTTAAGCATTTTTAATTAGCTTTTAATACAAAAAAATTAAGAAAAGTTTCAAAAAAATAATTTTTCATTTTTCTTAAGTTAAGATAAATATAAAAAGCCAAAAAAATATTTTTCTAAATTTTTCTTAGTTAAATTTGTATTTTTAAATAATTTAATTAGTTTTTAATAGTTTTTAATTCCTAGAAAATCCAAAAATAATCAGAAAAATATAAAAATAGTTTTGAAAATTCTATTTTGATATTTTAGATTTTTCTAAGTTTTAATTTTATTTTTCTAGCTTAATTTCCTATTTTCTTGTATTTTAGGTTATTATTTAATAGTTAAAAATAGTTTTTAATTAGATAATTAGTTATAAAAATAATCTTCTTTTTCTAAATATTTTAATTTATCATTAGGTTTGTAAAAATATCATTTTCATATTTTTAGGGTTAATATTGTGTAAGTTTCACGTTTTTATTTATACGTCGCGTAGTTTTTAATATCAGTTTCATAAAAACATAAAAACAAAAACATCATTTTGCAAATAGTGATAGCGTTTATTTAATAGTTTTTATCTTTTAAATTCTCTTTAATTTGCATTTAAGCCGTTGTAATTTGTTGGTTTTTCTGTAGTTATAATCATAATCAATCCCTCTTTTTTGTTCAAATTCCTCGATCACTTTACGTTTGATAATCCATTGCATAGCTCGCTGGGACATAACGACCCGGGGAAACACTATACTCCCCTGATCTTCATTGCATTCGTGCTTAAGCTGTTTTAAGTTTCTTACAGTTGGCCATTCACAAGTGGTCAGCTTGCGTGAGAAAACTTGACGGTTTTGCACGGATCAAATTTTTGGCGCCGCTGCCGGGGAGCTGTGCTGATTATCTTACGTTAGCAGATTAGTGATTTGGATATTCACTCTTTGTTCATACCATCTGTATATGTTCATATTTTCTTTTAAAAATCAAAAAACCCAAAAATATTTTCATTCTTTGTTTTTATAGCCTGTTTTTTCAAAAAAATCCAAAAATATCCATCCTTTATCATCTAATCTGTTTAATTCTCCATTCCTTTATCCTCTAACATGTTTAATTCTTCATTCCTTATCTTCTTTAACCGTTTAATTCTCAATTCCTTATCCTCTTATCCGTTTAATTCTTTATGTCATGGTATTTGACATGTTCCTGGTGTGGAGGTCCATTTAACGGTGGAAATTGTCGGCGATGTACCAATGTGAGTTTCAGAGACAAGTTTGTCGGTAATCCCGATCCCATTTCAAATAATGAAACACCCGATTTTTCCTACCTACCTCCATAACCCAATACGAATCCTACTCATCGAGTTTTTTTGGAATGATTCTCATTACGGTTTTGATTGTCCACCACGGGTTCCGCTTGTCTATGAGCCGGAACCATGTTACAATCAGAACTTTGGTGAAAGTTATTTTCCCAATTATCTCTGTTGTGAGAATTGCGGGGGTCCTCATGCGACTTTTGAATGTCAACCGATGAATCAAAATTTTCACAATTCCAATTCTCCCGGTTTTGACAATTTCCAACCCCCACAGTATTCCATCAGTCATCAGACTTCCGAGCCTTCACAGCATCTCAATGATTACGAGGAGTGTAATCTTCCACAAAGTTCTGAAGAAATACGCATTCGAAAGAAACTACAAATGAAAAGAATGGTATGTAAGCTTCAGCAGATGAACATAAGAATCCGATATGATGACGATGATGATGAGGATCGTATTCAAATGAGGGAATATTATGAGGACGACGAGGAGAGTGTTATTCCTTTGAAAGATATCATTTCTCAACTCCCTCAGTCTATTGCTATCACACCTATCTTACCTTTTATTGCTTCCAAAGACTCTCTCATAATGGGGGACGAGCCTCCTAGCACTATTCCAGAAATGGAATCGTCTAGTGTTGAGAGCCTTGTTCCAACCCCAAGTGAGTCCGAGGTTATCTCCGGTAATATGTGTGATGAGCCTCTTAATGATGATTCTTCTCCTCCTCTTGACATTCCATATGATCATGTCGAGATGTTCTCCGATTCTGATAACGATTGTACTTCGTTTGACGATTCTTTATCCTATGGAGACATCGATTATGTCGAGGAGCTACCTTCTGAGCTAGTTAGCTTAGAGGAAGTGAGAGATTCTGATGATCTGGAAATTGAGGACGAGATACTTCGTGAAAAATTGTTCAATATAAATCTCCTCGTTTCTAAGATCGAATCATTCTGTGCTAAGTCAGCTTCATCTCCTATCCCCGTTGTGGATAGTGACTCTACATTGGACAAGCCCGAACCATTTCCTGAACTTAAGGCTTTTTCCAATGATTCTCTTCATGAAGAGTTCTCCGGTGAACTCTCTCATGACATATCTCCTCCGGAATATGATCATTTCTATTTTGATCTTGAGGATGATATTGGCTCGGAGGAAGGTGTACTCTATCATAAGAGTTTGCTTATTGATAATACTACCTTCACCCTTCCTCCCGATATGTCTACATTTGAGGATGAAGAATGGATCCTAATTGTTATAAACATCTTTCTTCCATTCCTCACATATTCTGTCACTTCTCCTGTTCTTCACTCCTTCGGGAATGAAGACACTATCTTTGACCCCGGCATTTTCATTTATCATTTTTGAGCCGGTTCTATGTATATCTCATCGGTGTGGAACTTTCACATGCTTCAAATGTTTGTCCAAACATCTTGAATGAAAGTCCGATGGAGATTGTTTCTTCCACTTTGCTTCCCCATGAACCAATGAATTCGGGGTCGAGTCAAGCTAGCGACTCGGTAATCAAAAACAGTAGCTAAACATGGGTTTTCACCCGTGTGTACCACCCTAGTGTGGGGGGGTTGCCCCACATGTTGTGTATATATGCAAGTGTTAAAAAAAAAAAAAAAAAAAAAAAAAAAAAATCTTCTTTCTAAATAATGGCCGTAGTATTTCCCTTTTACGTTCTCAGTTTCGGCATAACCGCCGGTACTTTGAATATTGAGGGCAATATTCATTTCTAGTGTGGGGGGGAATTCTCGCGAATTTTATCATGTAATTATACCACCTAATTCCCCCATTTTTGGCCAAATTTTTTTTTGGAGTAAGTGTTTTACACTTACTCATTTGGTTATCAGTCCGCCTTGTCTAATAAACAAAAGGATTGGCTAATCCAGGAGCAAACGGCTCTTGGTAAAGATATCTCAAATCCGTTGACGGCTTGCAATTTGCCCAAAATTGTATGGTATTCAGCTCACCATATCCTAAAAAGTGAAGAGTTGGCTAGCCCGCAAGTTTATGGCTTGTGGTAAAGGCAGTGGAAAAACCATAATTGGTAATCGACTCACCAAAGATAATATTGATAATTTATCTAAGAGTTGGCTAGTCCAGAAGCAAACGGCTTCTGGTAAAGACAAATCAAATCCGTTGGAAGCTGGTGGTTTGCTCAAAATCACATGGTTATCGGTGTACCATGGTTCTTACTTGAACTGAAACATTTGGCTACTCCAGAAGTAATGGCTTTTGGTAAAGAGATTCAAATCCATTAAGT
>CM040244.1:193808332-193842924 GCA_022545495.1 Chrysanthemum lavandulifolium
AAGTTTTCTAAACTTTTTAGATCTGTGTTTTGGAAAAATTCCTAAATTGTAAAGTTGAAATGAGATGGATCATTATCTCTTTACTACTAGTATATCATATTTATACTACTTATAAAGTATTTATGTTTTTAAGCGTTATCTATCTACTATATAAGCGTTTAAGTTATAGGCCCATAAAAAATTAAGATAAGGAAACAATCATTTAATTGACATGTGCGTTTCTTTAACTAAAAAATAACAAAGATGGATGTTTCTTTCAAACTAAAATAAAAAATTCCTATAATGACATTATGGCGTATAACTTAACTAATTAATCACATTTATTTTAAATTTAAATATCTTTAATTCGTTTAATTTTTTACGATCTAATTTCACCATATTTTTAAAATTTTGTCTTCTTTAATTCAACATCCATTTGATATATTTTATGAGTTTTAGTTTTACATTTTAATAGATTTATTTTATTTTAATTCAAATTTTTATAACTTTAACCTTTATTTCAATCAATACAAACTTTATTTATCAAAATCATTTACTTGGGAAAGTGTTTGGCGGAAAAGAGATTGTGAGTCTTTTTATATCGCGGGAATAATGATGTCACTTGAAAATAAAAGCCAAACAAACACATCTATTATAACATATCGTTTGAATTGTTGTGAAATGAATTCAGCGGGTGAGGAATCATGGCGAGAGTTTGGTTAAGAATTTATTCTACTATATTTATTATATAACTATATTTATCCTTACAAATGGCAGAGTCCAACGTATAATTTTAATGTATAATGTACCTGATATATAGTTTTCTAATTTATCTTCCACAATATTTTAATTCTTCATTTATTATTTCTTTGAACTAGTATAGTTTTAATGCAAAAATGCATATAAATAAATATAATTTTAAAATGCAAATACTACTAAGTTAAAAACTATTATTATATCGTAAGAGTGTTTAATCAATCTAAATAAATCTTGAATTATTTTAAATAAAATTAACCACAAAAGTAAAAAGCGGTTTTTGTAAAATCGATATAATTTTTGAAGACAAATGATGCAAATGTGCAAGTGCTAAGTGCTAATTTAATGATTAATCTATTAGTATATTATTATTCTACTTTTCATGGATAATTCTAAATGATTGTTTAAACATTTAAGTTTGCTTTCATTATAAGCGTTTTTTATTTATATCTTCTATCATGTGGGACAGTGTTATAAACAATATTAATGATATAAACATTTTCATAAATATATCTCTACAAGATGTATACATTATAAAGCTCTTTTATTTATATCTTTATCTATATTTGACAGTGTAATAAACAATATTAATGATACAAACGTGTTCAAAATATATTTTATTTACTTATTACGAGATGTTGATTATTACATATATATTCATAAAAAATGTTTCACTAACTTCGTATTACTGAGATACAATATCACTTAGACCATTACCCCATAATATTATTCTACCGTATTGCTAAAAGCATGCCACTTTCAATTGTTTTATATGAATTAGTTTGATATTATCCATCACTTTTTAAAAGTTCTCAAACTCATTATGTTTCCTATTGATAAAGTTATTTAAGAGAAACATAAAATTGAAAACATTTTTTTCGAAAAATTTATTACTTGATACCCGCTTAGTATTCTAAAGATTTGAAATATGTGACATAAAACTTTTGGCATCCGTAAATTTATCTTCACATAAACGTTTGATTATAAAGTATGGTTCATTGAAATTTTATTCGAGTTTGCGATCGCCAAGCATCAGCAGATGTCTGCTAGTTATTTTATAATGCACAAAAGCATTTTAAAGCAATTAATCTATGTTTGTACGTGAGATTATGGAGAGATTATGCTTATTTTTCAAAATAAGCTATCTAAAAATAATCTTTGTTTGATGACGAACTTATAAGCGTGTGTTTGGTTTGTCGCTATGAATCACAATTGGTATGGGTATTGGTATAGAGTGGAATGATAATGGAGGTATGAAGAACCACTCATACACATAATATATGAGAAGCCTTCACATTTGGGTGTCTTCATTCCATTATGGTGGGCGATAACCAACCAAACAACATTAAGAGTCTTGGGTATATTAACGCCCGACGTTAAAGCTGTTACCACACCGTCTGCGGCTTAACTTGCGTTAGAGTAACGCGTTAAGATACTAACGGCTGCGTTAGAGGTTGATGCCAATGAATATATATATATATATATATATATATATATATATATATATATATATATATATATATATATATATATATATATATATATATATATATATATATTTATCACTTTACCCCCACCCCCACCCAACAGCTAGTTTGAATTTAAAAAAAAAAAAAAAAAACATTTTTTAACCACTATAAATACCCAAATAAAATCACCATTTTTTCACACTTCATAATTCAAATTCATGTTTATATATTTCCTCTCACACTCCATAATTCAAATTCAAGTTCATTCACAATGGATCCGAATCAAATTGAAGAATTACCTCGGAATGGTTAGACGTTGATGACGAAATTGAATTCGAATTTATGATGGTTGCGTCGCAGTATCGACAGCAGGTTGGAACGAAGCATCTCAACCTCGCAACTCTGCACTCCATATATATATCGTGAACGTGAAACTTGCGTAAGAACGTTTTAACGACTATTCATCATTGAAGGTTGTAAGTATTGAACCCGAATTTTCGTAGAAGATTTCGTATGGTAGGAAACTATTTCGCAAATAGTCGAAGGTATTGAATCTTATACTTAGAAAATATTCCGGATCATTTTAACTTCTTTGGCCAATCACCCGATTATCGTGCGCCCGATTGGCGTACGACACCTCACCCGATGCGTTTGATGAATATTTTCAAATGGTCGAGCATACTTGGCGTGATTGTCTTGATAATTTTAACAATTGTGTTATTGATTTGTTTATGCGGGGTATTTAAGAAAACCAACATGGGCCGACATTCAAAATATTTATCAACAACATGAAGAGTGTCATGGTTTTCCGAATGTTTGGTAGCATTGATTGTATGCGAGAATGGAGAAATTGTTCTATGGCTCGGCGGGCAATTTGGTGGTGTGATAAAAATACCCAACAATTATGCTTGAAGTTGTTGCTTTCAAGATTTATGGATTTGGCATGCATTTTTTGGGATGGCGGGGCGAATAATGACATTAATGTTTTAGACAACTCTCCGTTATTCGACGACATTATTTCGACATTGCCCCAAGAGCCCCTTATATGGTCAATGGAACTAGGTATGAACAGGGTATTATTACTTCGACGTGAATTTACCCATTGGGCAACTTCAAGTCAAATCCTTCTCGTCAACAACGACAAAACATACTTATTTTAAAATAAAACAATAAAGTACCGAAAGGATGTTGAACGTGCTTTTGGTGTGCTTCAAAGACGTTGGGGTATACTACAACAACCGACACGTCAAACGGAAATTGTCAAGATACGTAGAATCATATATTCTTGCATTTAAAATATCAAAAATTTGCATTACGTGACTATAACAAAATGTGGGTGGATCCGTCAACACATATGAGGCAAAAAAGATGGGTCGAAAGATGTGATACTCACCGTCGTAAGGCAAAAGAAATACGCGACCGAGAAACGCATACCCAACTCCAAATGGACCTTATGGAGCATGTCTGGCAGAACCATCTTGAACGACAACAACAACAAGAGAGCGACGATGATGAATAAGTATTTGCTACGTTTCGTTATTTTTTTTCCCGTTGTAATTTTTTTTAGTTATTTTATATTTCGTATTGTAATATGTTTAAGTTAGGGTTATGTTTTGCTATGTTTTTTTAATGAATTGTTTATTTTAGTTTATGGGTTGAATTTGAAAATATTTGAGTTAAGGTTTAACCTTGGGAATGTTATGATAAGGGTGTTTTTTTGTTAAGTTAAAGTGAAATGTTAAAGTTGATGTGGCTGACGTGACAAATGTTAAAGTTTAACTTTGAGGTTACTATACCCAAGGCTTTAATGACTTTCAAAGTCATAGAACCATACCCATACACCCAACCAAGCGGGCCCTTAGAGATTATTAAAAACAATCTTCCATAATCTCACGAAAATAAAAGGTTTGTGGAAAACTGAAGGGGTTGAATAGTTTTGCCGATTTTAAGTTGATTTCAAAAACTTTAGATTCGATATTATGTGAAATCGTATGGATGTTGAGAACGATAGATCTAATGATAATGCAAGCAAATAAATAAAGATAAGGGATAGAAATGACACAACCGATTTATAGTGGTTCGCCACAAGGACACCTTCCTTGTTACTACTCCACTCCCCGAGTCACCTACTCGAGAGTTCAAGCACTATGTCAACAAACTCCTTCACTGGGCGAGAAGCCTTCACAACGTTGTTTACACTTTTTCCGGTGCAAAGCTAGATACCGAGTCCGTAGCACGGTGGACCAACCCAACACAACTATTACACAACAAATATGTGAAATATCAAATACAAGATCTTCGCTACACAAATCTTAAGCGGGTGACAAATCAATCAAGGACCCACTTGCTTGGATGACTTGTAGAATGCTCATGATCTCGCCTTAGAAGGACCTATATGAGGATCACAAATAGAAAGAAAGAATAACAACTCTCTAGATCAAGTGATCTATATGTTAGAAAGAGAATGAGAGTGTATGAGATTTTGTAAGAAGAGGGTGAGTTAGAATGAAGAAATGGCTCTCTGTTATAGGCAAACTTCTTCATCGTTCCCACTGGATCCCTTCCACAAGGGATCCGTCTAGTGTAATCCTAGGGATCCGTGGAACGCTCCTCTATGCCCATGGGTTTTTTGGTTATGGGTCATGGGTTGGTCCATGGGTTATATATAGATTCAATGTATCTAAGTATACATTGTATCAAGTCTCTTTGGGTATGGATTAAGATCCATGGGTTATGATATTTACCCATCCTAATAAACTATTACAACAAATGCTTAATTACTATATTTTTGTATTTAAATGGCTATATGTAAATGCTTTACAAAACTAACATGTATCCTTTATAATTGTACTTAAGATAACATTATATTTGTTATCAACAAAACACAAAGAGATCGCAAAATATTAATAAACGGTTTTACGGTTTATTTGTATTAACAAGGTTATTTCATGTAACTTATAAAAATAATCTTTTTTTATAATCTTTTTTCAGCAACAGCACCATCACCAGCATCAACAACAGCACCGGCATCAGCATAATCTATTTTTGCCAAACACACCTTAAATGTTTATAAATTACTTAAAATTCAACAATACAAAAAAATAAGCATAAAATACAACCATTTCAAACACAATATATGCAACATATAAAGCATTACAAGTTAAAATACATACTTTACAATAGTTTAATGCACAAACACATCAATTCAATACACATAATTAATATTTTCTTAAACGCCACTCATTCAAAAATACAACTTTATTAACATATAGTACAACTAGCTTCATAACCCCCTGATAGCTTCATAATATTACTGATTTAATTATAAGCTTATGTACATAAATAATAAATAACGGGAAATATCTTAAACACAAAAATTGAAAAAGAAGAAAAGTGATCATGTAATAATATATGTAAAAGTAACAATGAAAAATAATGAGAAAAAATAAAGTACATGGTTCTTATTCATATCGAAATAAAACTTCATATATTGAAATAAACCGTCTTTGTCACAACAAAACCTTCAAACCTTTTCTCGCCTTGACTCTTGAAAGCAACACGTAAAATTGTCCATGTAAAAGTACCGGCCTTTTGTAGAAACAACCTACAATCTTGTATATTCGGACCTCGATGGGAGAACAATGCTCCCATAGGTACTAACTCATGATATTCGTTCAGCGTCACCAATAGAAAGTGTCATTAATCATATTATAGAAAGTGTCATTAACCATATTATGGAAAGTGCCCATTGGTCACGTTTGTGAAACATTGTATCATCTTTTTAAATAGTGAAACCGACATATATATATATATATATATATATATATATATATATATATATATATATATATATATATATATATATATATATATATATATATATATATATATATATATATATATATATATATATTAAAATTTATTAAAGAGATGAATGAAAGTGTGTTGGTTGGTCACTCATTATTATCATCCCGATTTTTTATTGAGGCGTGACATAACCCACTGTCCCACTCAACCAATTTTGGCCCCCAGTACACATGATCCTCATGAAGGCTGTTTCCGTGAACTTTAAGCTATATGCATAGTTAGGCCTCTTCTCTATAGTTCGTTATAAAGGATACCAGAAAAAACTACTTGAGTCTAGTAACATCAATTTGCACCTCATTGTGTCTAACTAACACAAAGATTAAAGAACATTGCTATTTTAATGTTGGTCTCTTACAAATTGAGCTTGTAACGTAATAGATGTTTGAGTGAGCATTATATAATCTTTATCAACAAATAAAAAGTCGAGATGTAAACTTACGCAGTTTTGCTTCACCTTAGTGAATCATGAATGACTTTCAAAATCAAATCATATTTCTTGCTTGCTTGATTCCTATGCGCGTCTTGCGATAAAAAAAGGTAAAATTCATATATAGATAGCAAATATATATATATATATATATATATATATATATATATATATATATATATATATATATATATATATATATATATATATATATATATATATATATATATATATATTTAAATCTACTAAGGTGGTACCAAGACCAAATTTACCAAATTATTGTTTTCTTTGGATGTCCCAAAAAATGACATTTCATCATTTGGCAAGTTTACCATGTGTAATTATTTAAAATAATTGATAACAAACAATGAATGAAGAAAGTAGGCTTATACCTTCTTTGTATAACGAATGCACCATGCTGGAAAACCAAGGTGGCACCTTGCAGGCCCATAAATTAATAGTAGATCGGGATCTGGCTCCACGTGACCTGAGAGTAAACCATGGTTACAAACACGATGTCATTATATATTTACTATATGCACAAAAGGACAGAAAGAAAAGAAAAACACTTAACAAACAAGAAGTCAAGTGCCTTGAGTGCCTCGGTTAAGTAAGTTTCACTAAAGAACGGATTTTCCGAATCTTCATTCACATAATACTTTTAAACATTAGGTTAGTCGCTTTAGCAATTGTTTCTTTCAAGAAGGGGGGCGTTTTGAATCCTCTGCATTAATCAAAAGGCTATCTATAATAAGATTTAGAAAATGTTAGCGAGGATATCTTGCATGAAGGCGGGCATAATGGTTGGGTTAGGAGAGTAAGGTGGCCAGATCCAAAGAGGTAGTTTGGCGGTCGGTTGACGCCAAGCACTTCTCCTGCTTTTAATAAAAATATACAATATGTCTTGAATATGACTACGATACTCATATTATCACATAAATATTTTAAATGTTTCTATTAAAGTGATTATGATGTATGCATAAAAAAGAAAATTTAAACAACTTTTCACCCATCAGACCCACTCCCTTAACATCTAATCTTTTCAGGCAACCCATCCGAGACAGATAACCCAAATAGACCCATTTATAAGTAATTGGGTCAACACTGCAACCTCTAGTGGCTTGTTAAACAGCTTAAGATGTAGAAATATTAGCAATGCATTACAAACTCTTGCCCATATACGACCCATCACCTAAAAGGATGCAATGTTGAGGAAATAATTACGAACTCCCTACAAGCAAGGAAATCAATGAGTAGTCATGTACCTTTGTTAACAGTCGCGTGTGATATTTGGTCTTTTTCAGCCAATAAAAACATCTCTATTTAGGAGCACCACATAAATGCAGCTAACAAACTACATCTCCATATCTGCAAAATATTTATGAAGAGTCGAGTTGCAGAAAGCAAGGTGGACTGCACAATGGCAGTTTTTTGGTAATAAAGGAGTACCTGTAAAATCCATTAAACATAATATCAATACTTCAAAAAGAACTTTAAAAGGAGGACGAATAAAAACTCATTTAGGCCGAAAAACACCCAAAAAACGATTATACAAAAAAGAACCATAATTAAGGTATCATAGATGAGAGATTATCATAATATGAATACCTTTGATCTAAAGAAAGAAATGAAGAATTGTGATGTTGATTGAGTTATCTTCATAGGTGTCATTGTGATTCAACCCACTATAGTAAAATTTAAAGTAGAATTATTACCACTATAGAAACTTGATGTATACATTGAAAATAACAATAACGAATACGTAAATATCTAACAACTCAACTTATTTCAACTATACCCTAGATAGATTAAAGCGAAGACATCATTCACGTAACAAAAGAAACACTAATGTGTATTCCACAAAAGTCATGCGAGATCCTAATTATGAAATCAAGAAAAAGAGTTACAACTTACACATATGAGAAATCACTTGATTCTAAAAAGTCAAAGTTGCAACTTCGAAGTAGCATCCCATTACTTCTTATCTGCAACAAAATCATGACAATAAAGCAATTCAATGGAGTTACACTAAGTATTGTACAACAAAACTTAGATGGCATATGAAAGTAATAAAGCTAACTTGAGACAATTGTAGGCTTTCATTATGAACCTTTAACCGTATCATGCTAATTAAACAAACTTTTATCCCATCCTTAAAACACACAGTAACTGAGTTTTCACAAGGTCAATCTTAATTATATCCGTCATATCTAAACTGATATGTAAAATAAAGTATACCTCCCAATTCCACTTCCCGCCCGATTATATAGTGATGCATTTATCCCACGACCAGCATTTGCCATTCACCAAAATCCCAACCTTCAGCGTATCTGAAACAATAGCAACTTTACTGATATTTAAATATGTCTACATAGCAAAAATAAATTTGTGATTTTAGAAGACTACTTTATACATTATGGAGAGTCAGTAGAATGAATGAACGAAATGAACAGAGTCTTAAGATTATCAATTAACAGGGAATCAACTAAAAGGCGCCTTCATTCTTACAAAAAAATAATTGAACCATCTACTCCATCTTTGTCCCTTGACAAGCTTTTAACCACACTCTTAGCTCGCATCTGTGATTCAAAAAAAGTTACAAACAAATTTAAAGCTATGCTCGCATCGATACCAATGAGTCGAAGCCTATAGTCTTCCTTAGCAAAACCTATGGGATGTTTTAAAATCCACATAATAAATACAAAGTTTCAACCTACCAAGTACATATAATATATAAAATAAATCGAACCTGATTAGATGAATTACTGTGGATGAGATTATCAGCAATTCAAGACAATCCTGTGGGGTAACAAACATCATTAGTTTTAAATATTATACATGAAACGAATCAGTTTAAATGTTAAACCACACATTCCAAATGTAGAAAACTAACATATGTCCCTGCAACATCATCTTGCCTTCTTGAGATTCCTGCAGAAACACCACGAAACCGTATAAAACATGTAATCGTAATGATTATACCTAAGCTACTTTTGTACAGATAAATGATTATACCTAAAGTTGTTTGGCTAATATATTTTTAACCCCACCTGCAATCGTAATGCTTAAGTAATCTTTAAGCTACTGTTGTAAAGGCATGTGTAACCAGAACACATACTCAAAACATTAGTGTTTCAATCTTTTAGTAAAGGTACATGATCTTATCTACTATTGCTTGTTTTTCCAATCTTTTTGCATCATATGCTGAAATACCTGCCATCGGTTTAGCTTTGCTGTTCTCCTTGTCCTTCCCTTTATCCTGTTTAGGCGTGGATTTTTTTTATCGAGTCTAAAGCCTGCAAAAGAAATATTTGCATTTTAGTAAGTTGGTAATTTTTAGCTGCTCCGGACCTATCATGTCCATCAAATATCGACAATCACATGTATGTTATGATAAAAAATAACACATAATTCTAATGCACCATGAAGGTAATATTGTGTTATAAAGTTAGATATGTCATGTAAAACAAGCTTTATCTCAATGATCCATTATCTTACAGCTTCTTAAATACTTCTCTATATTTAACTATTTGAACCCAAAAGAACCAGATCATAACAGTAATCAATCTTATACAATCACAAAACTGATTATTGCACCTTTTAACTTTTTCTTAAGACACATGGTAACAACGACGTGATGCAATCAAAACATGAAAACACCATCAATACTCAAAAAGGAAATAATGACATAACTAAAAAATAAATGAACAATACCGTAAGAGCAGCCAGAGAGGAACCGCCAAATGCTGAAAGAAAATTTTCACTTTTCTATAAGGCTTCGTATAGTCGCCGCTGCAACCAAAAAGAGATTAAATTTTGGAAAACATATGTTGAAGTAAAACAAATCATAAAACCGTGTCTTATTACTCTATATGGGTGAATGCATATTAACAATACCTGAAAATGGAATAATTAGCAAAAAGAAGTGATGTATTCAAAAAATTGAGCAAAATGGTTCTAAGCATTGAAGTTAGTCACAAAAACATAGCAACCACAAGCGCAATTACATCTATAAGGTTGCTAAAGGCTTTGGCATCTTAATTCATTAACACTATCCAATATACAAGTAAAACCTTGAATATAAAAGAATAGTAATTGTCAAATAGCTAAAAACCTGATGAAGAATTAACACTATCCACTATCCAAACAGCTGAACCAATGCGCTTATCTCTATCAGTTGCATTTTTGTCATTTCCATGAAGAATTAACACTTCAAACTTATCATTAAAACTAAGAAAACAAATAACAAACATGGCACAATAATGGTAATAAAGCAAAAAGAATAATAAGTACAGTCTTGTTACTGTTAGATGTAAGATAAAACTATAAACAAAACTTGCTACAAGCATGTGAGATCAGAATAAAATCCTACCATTGCTTGTCACTTAGTCGCTCTGGACAAGCGAAATTAAACAAACCCCACAGTTCCTGGATTGCATAACGAAAGGATCAATAAAGTGAGTTTTAGATACAATTGTTCTTCAATTGTGTTTATTTTTTTTATGTGAGATTGGTGCTTCTGATTTGAATAAGAGATTTGAATTGTATGGTATGGAGTGCTGGGAAAGCTACGTAAATTTTGGGGGAGGGATTTGAATTTGGAAATGTCGATTGCAATGGGGGAGGGATGAGATTTTGTTTGACTAAATTGAAGAGGAATTTAATTAGAAGCGACTAAATAGGAGGAGTATGTTTTGATAGTTTGAGATAAAAGGACGATGTAAATGTTTGTGTTAAATATGAGTTTGGGAAGGCAATCTACATCACAACTTGTGGCTTGCTCTACTGGTTGAGGCATTTGTTTCTGATCCAACATCCAAGGTTCGATCCTCATATCTGTCAAATTTTTTTACATATTTAACCGGGAATAGTGCCATGTCACTAATGCCATGTCACAATTAAATGTCTAGTCATCATTGAGGTGGCATTATCTATGTGTCATGCTTAGTCTCATATATATGTATAGATTATTTAAAGCATAAATACAACTAAAAAAATTATTCAAGACATATATATAATACACTATTTAAATCAACATTTCATTAAAATATACAACCATTTTACCATAATATACAATCTAATAAAGCTATTATGCCAAGCACTTATAAATAAAAAGCGGTCAATTCCAAAACTTTAGCTACCCATGGTGGTCGGCCGACCAGTACGGTCGCCTGCATACCCGACCGAGCTAGGGAAGTGATTATATAAGTGGGTATTATGTTTATGTGAATTGATTGGGTTTGTGTTTGTTGGGATGGTCATTCCACCAAAGGACTAATTTTGTTGCAACAACGCTTTTTATGGAATGAGAGGAACTTGCACTAAAACGTAAAATATTTGAATTAGTCGAGAAAAAATGGACAAAGACCAGTACTTAAAAGACAAGCATATAAACATAACTCAAACGTACAACTCCTATCCATCACTTTAGACTTTCGATGTCGTTAATATTTATTTTTAGTACCCATGCAAAGAACGCCAGGTACTCTACTAATATTACTTTAAAGAGTGCATTTTTTTCGAAACTTGAATCTTAAACTTAAATTAATGTAATTTTCTTAAATTATTTCTTTTCTTGATCAATTCTAAATTTGACAACAGCTCAAAAACACACATTATATTAATTTTATAAACACACGCTTGTATTTCAAAAGACACACGCTTGCATTAAAGGTCGAACCGTAATCACGATTTCACAAGTATAATTATTTGCCTATATACACCGCCGCTTCATGTGGGTATACGCTCTAGTTTATAACAAGTTGGTTTGATCGATAATTTTAACTATTCGTACTTTCACAATTTTCATTTTTTTTAACTTAAGAAAATTGGCCCAAAGTTCATAACTTATTTCATAAAGGCCCTATGTTTCGGATGTCATAATTGCGTCAACAGGATAAGCTATGAAAGTTAGCCCGAAGTTGGGTTTGGACCGAAATCTACAAAGAGAATCTCGTGTTCGATCACCAACACTAGTCGACATAGAGTTTAGAGTTGAATGATTATTGGTGTAATGAACGGGTTGTGATTGTACGAGGTTTATACTCTATGTTTAGGTTTGTAATTGGATGATTATCGTGTAATCAATAGGTTGCGAATGTATTGATTTTGATGTAGTGTTTGGTTTTAGGTATGAAAATAAATGAATATTAAATGAATATTTATTTTGATATAAAACTAATGAGTAAGTTCATGCATATTTTACAAAATCATTTGCATATTTATTCTACACAGTTTTTACTTCTACTTAGTGACCAAATATCAATTGGTATGAAAATTATTAATTGGAAGAAATATTATGTAGGGGGTTTTTTTAGCTGGCGAAAAAAGTGAGTTGATTAAGTGTTTGGTAATATAAGACAAGGCATAATGGAGCAAGAACACAACGTGGTTGGTCTGCATGACATCACCTTCACATGTCTGCAATCATTATGACACATACTCTTCACGTTTGATGCTCCAACTTTAGAGATGGTTAACTTACGTTGTTAACCGAAAAAAATTTTGGTTAGACCGGATATAATGGACTTAAGTTACACACGTGGTTGGCCCACATGGTTTCACCTTCACGTCAAATACCGAAAGATGCTCCCTTTCACGCAATGAGCCAACAATTTGGAGTGGTTTGGTCACTTTCTTGATCGAACCAAAATTTGGGATATTTTATGTTTTGTGTGTGTGTGTTGCGGGTATATATGTGTTTAAGTAGAGTATATTTGTGTGGTGAGTTTGGCAATACCACTACAAGAGTTTGGTGATTTGAATGTTTATGTAGAGTTCATATGACAATGATTTGTTTTGTTACCATTAAAAGAAATATAGTATAGCTATTGAATAAAAAACTAAGAGATGGGGATTTACACAAATATTTTCTCTTTAGAAATATTAGGCTTAGTATCAGATATTTAAAATTAATTATAATTGCAAAATTATGATTAAGTATTTCGTGTATGAAACTAATGGATGAATATTATTATTTGGATCAAACTTTAACTTATAAGTAGTAATGAAAGGAAAGTATATGGATATTAAGTATAATATTGATAGAAACACGAGTAAAGGTAGATTAGTAATTTCACATTTCTAATTTAAGAGTTTTTTTTTTTTTTTTTTTTTTTTTTTAATTGTGTTTTCTACTTATATATAGTAGAGATAAGTGGTGATGTGCTAAATCTTGTTTTATATTTATAAACCAATTTAAACAAGTATAAACAACACTTTCGGATTAATGTACCTGCTTGTGTATAGTATAGATGATGCGGTGCAACTTGGTAACGATTTTATGGTCATTTACCCCACTATTTCGAGCATTTTATGTTATTTTATCTCTATTATTGCTTGAAGTCCTTCATGTTTGTTTTTTAGTCCTTGGACTAAGCATTTTCGAGAAACGTACAAGTCTTGGGCCTATTTGGATGAATTTTGGAAGAAAAAGTCAAAAGTTTCAAGTCGTGACCGACATCCTAACGCCGTCACCAGAAGTGCCCAAAAAGGGGATTTTTTTATATTTTTTTTGATCGGTCAGTGTGTGGAGACGTGGGTCATGACGCCATCACAAGCAAAGGTGACACCGTCACGAGTTAAAGAGTGAAGTCGTCAGAGCAAGTCGGTTAAAAATCCCTAAATAAATGATGAGGAGGTGACGGCCATGACCAAAGGCCAACGCCACACCTCGCTTTTTATATATATTTTGTTATATTTTCATAATTTGTGTGGAACTTTTGGGAGACAAATCCTAATGATTTTCTAAGAGGTTTTCAGTGTTTTTCTTTTCATAATAACTCAACTATATCATTGATACGTGACACTAGTCTTAAATTTATATTGTTCGGCAACCTAGTGATTAACACATATACTAACGGGGCAGTGTACCTGATCGTATGTAGTGAGGCTATGGTAAATCCGAAATCATTCCCAAAAGCTATTAGCGGTCTACCAATTTGAGTCTAACTAACTATATCAATTTAATTGTCACATTTAAATTGAAAGATTAAATAAAACTAGTACGAAATGAAAATGGATTAACTATTCAGTGGTAGAAAGAGTGTTAACCTAGTTACGACTTAACTAACACTATGATTCAACTTCCTAGTGCAATGTCTATGTCTCGCTCTTATTAGCGGTTCTAAAATTGCCAGGCTTGAGTGATCATCAATTACCTAACCTATAGTTCCAAGTTATCGATCCGAATGATCATCATAACCAATAAACATTCTTAGGGTTTGTACATGAAACTAGTCTTTAAATCTCCACCTAATCTATGTGATTTTTCTATGCCAACAATCTCACCACTTGGCATTTAGGCACCTATTGCTGCAAACAACAAATTACTAACTAGCATTATTTAAGAGTCTACTCTATCTAGGTGGTGATATGGTCAACCCTATACAACCGATAGGTCTTCAATCTCTTGATCATCCCGATAACCTAGCTTTGGGATGCTCACCTACTCCCCGAACTACCAAGAACTAGATCACCCTAGACACTACCACAACACAAGGATCAATCAACAACCACATAAATTATCTAACAAAAGCGATAAATAAACTAAGGAAATCGAATCATAACATTAATCAATTAGAATTAGGCTAACACATGAAGTGTTTAGCCGATCATATTATAAAGTGCAAGAAAATTAATAATTAAACTCAGAAAAGAAATAAACATTGTGTTTGATACAATTACTCTATGTCGATCTGTGTTTGATGTTGTTTGATGATGGATTCATTTGAAAAGCACTTGGTTATGGCTGGAAAAGGTCCTTGAATGAAACCCTGATCGTCCTTTGCTCTGTGTATGGAAATATGAGTGTATTGTTAATGAATTAGGGCTTGTTTTTATAGATTTCGCTTGGCTGGACTTGGATATAACGTAACCTTAAGTGAAGGTATACGCTGTATGTGCTCTCTAAATAAGAATTCTTCTAAGGTCTTGTAGTAGTTACGGCATAGGAGTAACGAGTTACCTACGTCGTATATGCTCTCTGTATGAAAATCCTCTTAACCTTGATAATACTTGTTGGGAATTATGCTAAGTAGGATTTACTCACAACACCGCCAAGGATTCTCATTGAAGTGTAGAAGCGTAATCAAGAAGAGATTCTCATCAAGTGTAAAAGCCGTGCCGTGTTTCTTTGAAGGGTGGAAGTCGACTAGGATCGACGCGCTTTATTATTTAAATGCTAACCCATCATTATTCTTGTCTTCGCCCGAGGTTAGTATGGGAATTATTGTAACGCTCAATATTGTTTAGTGTTTTAGTCATTAAATGCATGTTTGCATGTTTAGTCGATTGAGTAGTAATAGTTTAGGTTCCTTGTCTATAAAAGGAACCTCATAGTTTGTAATAGACAACAAATCCGAAACATAGTGTTTCAGTTAATAAAAGATCCATAGAGGATCTAAGTGTTCTTAGTTATAACAACTTGTATTTACATTCCACTATAGAATACGAGTTGTAGAGATTTTCTATTAGTTTGCTTGTGATTACATAGGCAACACTAACGATCCACGAGTGCTCAAGATCTGTCAAGGTCTGTCTGTGTTCAATAATACTTACGATGTAGAATCAATGGTTATATTACGTTGTATGTGCTCACTATATGAAATTGATGAACAACTCTTCATGGTTACAGTGTAAGTGTTACGGGCTTAATATGTCGTAACTACCTTCGATATCTTAATAACCTTCCAATTCTTTATAAGCGATACGGCGTATATCGATCGATGTGAATCCGCCGTATATACCTCTGAATGGATTTGGTGTGAACTACTTCAAGTATGAATACGACGTAGGCATTAGAGATTATCTTCTCCGTATGAATTGTCTAATCCAGCTTTTCTTGTTTTCCAACAAGTATAATCTCAATTCCGCATGTCATCGTTCCAATGCTCGAATAAGTCCTATTAAACAAATAGGAAGCAATTAAGTACCAATCTTATAAAAATACAAGAGATATAAGCATATAATCAAGAATATTGATATTGAACTCTATACATTATTTGATGTTATCAATCATCAAGATAAGTTTATTCATTAATCATTCAATTATTATCATTTGGTTGCGTGATTATGTTTATTACTTGTTCTTCGTATGCTTGCTAGGCTAAATATATTTGTCTTTACTTAGGATTGCATGAAATGTATTGTTATTTAGTTGTGCTTTATTGTTTTCTTGTTGGTGTTTGTGATTATCTATTACTTGTGAATTGATTAGATCATCAATAGTAATAAAGTAATAATGTGCGATAATTGTTATAGTCGGGCTAATAACCACATAAACCTTATAATTTGCTTAGGTTATTTATCTAGCTGAGTTGCATAGGGTTCTTTGTAGTTTATGTGCCAACGCAAAGCGACTATAGGGCGGTGTTGGATTACGAGAATAATTACATGTATAGTAATTGGTTATTGGAGCTCGACCAGGATACTAGGCTAGTTATTATACGATGTAGGAGTTGGAACATGGCACTACTACACTAATTCAAACATACCCTCCGTAATCACCATTCAAGGAGTGGCAATTCAATAGAGACAATCGGTAATAATAAAGAGTATTTCACCCTAAGTAAATACGCTTTCCATCATATAAGTTTACCAATTTACTTTCTTTGTTATTTAATTTTCTTTTCTTTAGGTTAATATTAGTTTAAAATGTAAATCTTCAAACCCCGATATTTACTTGCTTTATAAAATATATATAAATACCAAAAAGAATCTTATTTTGTCTCTTATATCATTCGTCTTACTTTACAAGCCTAACTCACAATTCCCTTTGAGAACGATCAATCCCTCAGTCTTACCTTTACTACACTATAACGTTTAGGTATATTTCCAAGGGGGCTATAAAGTTTGTGTTCCAATCAACGCACACCAATAGACTTGGTAGGACTAGGTCATTCGCATGAGTGAGAATTCGTTTGTAAAGTAAAAGATGATAATTAAAATGATAGAAAATAATAGACATGAAAAAGTAACTAAGTTAAATAAAACAATCAAATAAATGAATTAATTACTAAGCAAATAAGAAATCAGAGGAGTGAAGCAATGTTCACCTAGTTATTCCTCTAAATAAGCTAACGACATGGTTTATAATTGCAGTGCCTAATCAGGTTATTGATTGGTGACTCTTATGTAGTATAAGCCTAATTTTGGTCACTATAGCCTATACATATGCCCTATAACATTCTAACTCGATGATAGTGGATGTTATCTAGTTATAGTTTATTCATTAAATCCGACAACTAACCTATCTGACGTGCTTGTGATGCTAATTCACTAACAACACTTAACTCATTTGTAAATGTTCATTTACCTTTTGTTAGTGCAAATATTACGATATTTAATCTATACAGTCTCGTTTGTTTTGATTGATGGCAAACATGTAACTTGTAATAATACATAACGTAAAATGTACAAGTTACTCGCAATTATATTTTGTCTAAACATACTTTCAACATTGTTAATACAAATAAATCGTAAAAATGTTTATTCATATTTAGCGATATCTTTGTGTTTTGTTGATAACAAATATAAAGTTATCATAAGTAAAATTATAAGGATACATGTTTATTTTGTAAAGCATTTACATATATAGTCATTTAACATAAATTGTTGTAATAATTCATTTTTTGTAATAGTTTATTAGGATGGGTAAAATCCATAACCCATGACCCATACCCATGGAGCAAATCCAAAACCCATGGAGTTAATCCATGACCCATTGACTAGATGCTTTGCATCTTCTAGATACATTGTATCTATTTGGATACCCATGATCCAAAGTCTATGACCCATGACCCATGATCCATGACCCATAACCCAAATAGGAGGAGGCCCCACGGATCCCCAGTTTACATCGGACGGATCCTCATGTAAGGGATCCGTGGGATCCGGTAACGATAGTGAGTTTTTGCCTATAAATAGTGAGCCATTTCTTCATTGTAACTCACCCCTCTTCTTAGAAACTCTCTCATATATTACTTCTCTCTTCTAATCTCAGATCTCTTGATCTATATAGTAGTTCTTCTTTCTTTTGTTGTGATTCTCATATAGGTTCTTCTCAAAGGCGAGATCATGAGATACTACAAGTCATCCAAGCAAGGGGTCCTTGATTGATTTTTTCCTCTAGAATATTTCTGTAGCAAGATCTTGTATTTCATATTTCACATAGTTGTTGTGTTATAGTTGTGTTGGTTTGGTCCTCCGTGTTAAGGACTCGGTATTTAGCTTTGTACCGGAAAAAGTGTAAACGACGTTGTGAGGCTTCTCCGCCAATTTGAAGGAGCTTATTGACATAGTGCTTGAACTCTCGAGTAGGTGACTCGGGGAGTGGAGTAGGGCAAGGAAGGTGTCCTTGTAGCCGAACCACTATAAATCGGTTGTGTCATTTCTGTCCTTTACTTTACTTGTTTTCATTACTTACATTACTTATTGCTTTATACTTTCTATCCATCCTTACGATTTCACATAATATCGAATCTAAAGTTTTTGAAACTAACTTAAAATCGGCAAAACTATTTAACGCCCCCCCTTCTAGTTTACCACAATTGGCATCAAGAGCAAGGTTTACAAAAGTTTTAAAGTAAATCGTATTTTAAAACTTTTCAATCACAATGTGATACATATTGGTTTTCACAAACACACGCATACATAATACTTGGGTCGAATGAAATGAGTTTTAGAGAGAAAGTGGAAGAGAATGGGAACTTTAGTAAGACAAAGAAAAATGTATTATGAAAGCTCCAACCCTTTGCCTTACTAGGAAAAGGGTATTTATAGGTTCATACATGACACGCCTCCTACGGGCTGTGGATCAGGCATATAGTGGGTAAAGACCAGTTCGTCTTCCACGATGTTACTTAACAAATTACTTACTAATACTAAATGACTACGACTACGAGCTTTCTAACGAATACATATACTTGAGGTGACCGACTCTTTAACTACCGGATTTTCTAAATCCTAACAATCGCCCCCTAAGGGAGGTCACCTCAATTACATCAATTACAAACAGATATTACATTTTGGTGTTCTTGAATTCTTGATTTAGTTCTTTGCTCTGTAGCTCGTAGTCTTTAATTCTTCATGTTCGCATGTTTGTTTATTTCAAGTGAGGTCTTTAATCGATCCACGGTTGGTGATTCTTGCCGCCTTTAAGATCATCACCACAAGAAATCTCGACTCATCCTTTGTTGTATCGCCATTATGCGAGGTTGTGACTTTGGACCGACATGCTCACATTTTGGATCATGATATCTTCTTATCGAGTAGCGGAAGCTTTCTGATTCATGATATTTGCGTAAGATACAAGCGTAAGCATGGATTGAAAATATCGTAGTCGCTTGATGAAGATATGCACTTATCATGTTTTCTTTGTAGTGAGTGTGATGTGTGAGCATGCGTTATGGATTGACCTCAATTTTGATCACCGCAACCGCCTCGGTGTCCCTACAAACAATAGCTAGCAACAAAGCGCATAACGTGTCTTTGATCACTTTTATTGAATGGGTTACAAGAAAACGGTTCCGCTTGACCAAGACAAGCACCGCCTCGTGATCCGTAGAATTCAAGAACCTCCTTGACAGGTTTCGCAGACTAATCAAGTCGTTCTCAAACCGAACGCCTCAAAGAAGACATCACGGAGTGAATGAACCAATGAATTGAGATTCATCGATTGAGAAAATGATTTTAAAACAATCGTGTATTGCTTAATAGAAAGTGTTTTGCAATACAACGAAGGTTTTATGGAAAATCAATTATCAATCATAAATACCCTTTATTTTGAAAATTAATACACAATGATGTGCTAGAGAAAATATTTGTTGAGCACAACGACCGGTTTTTCAAAGGTATCCGCCAATCCATTTCTCGACCAAGGTTGATTCAAGATTGAATCTCCCATCGTTTCTATCCAGCTTGTCACAAGTTTGATCTTTGAAAGATCTCACATGTCACCCACCAAGAGCTTGTTTGATGTTGGCTCTGAAGGATTTCCATCTTCATTGTGAATATTTTACATATCACCGGATGTTCTAGCAATACCACAAGGATAAAGCGTAGGACTCTCAAAATATTTTCTCACATTCCACATTGTGTGAAACTGTGAGTCTTCATTAACTGATGATCTCTTGGCTCTAGACTCAATAGTGCACTTTTGGTTTCCTATGCCGGAGACTAGGGAGAGGGTCTCCTTCTTCAATATCAACAATCTCTAAAAGAAAGTCGATAGATTATGTGGGTTCCTCGTGAGAATGAAACAAGTCCTTTTAAAAGGAACTTGAGTAGCTTGGGAAGTTTAGTGCAATGCATTACTGGGTTCATAATGTCTTGTCTTCAATACCGGTGTTACCTTGGTAACAGCCAGTAGCATATGAATTGAACCCGATTTCTACCCTAAGTTTGAATTAATGAAGGGCTATTTCTTTTCACCCTTTTCATATTCAATTATTTTTTATTCTTCAACCCCTTCAGTGCTTACCGAGACTTCATTACTAGAACCTTGTTGGGTTTATTCTAGTTCTAGCTCAATCTCAGTCGACACTCTTCCAGTATTCTCATTTTTCTCCTTTTTTTCAATATACCTAAGGACTTCTACACTATCTAGTGGATTGTCCCTGGGTAGATCCCTCCGCTCAAGGGATTGTGGAACGAATACCTAACCTAACCATCCTTATAACTCTAATGCATAAAGTAAATTGGTTAGTCTTTTGATATTGTTCTTTCCGCCTCGAAACCATTTGAAAAACCAATCAAGGTACTTGTGATATAAAATCAAAGCATTTTGTACCTTAATTGTTTTTTATATTTTTAGAAAAGCTCTCCCTCAACATGTGCCTCAAGTATTAGAAATCATTTTGGCACATGGAGAAAGAGACAAAAGAAAGTTAGATTTGAATGAAATCTCCAATTCTTGATAGCAATTTCCAAAATGATCATCATCACTCCCCGATCAAATATAGTATTTAGATACTTTAGATAAAACATTTTATAGAGGATGAGGTTTTCTTTTGATTGCTCCCCCTCAATATGTGTATCGAGATTCGAAAGAGTTTTGCACATATTAGAGAGAACCTGCACTTTGAGACAAATCAATCACGTTTCAATCCTTTTGGTTTAAGATAGATGCTCCCCCTTAACATGTGCATGGAAAATTTGAAATCGTTTGGCACATGTATGGAGGAGAGCTTGTTATTATATTTCTAAAACCACTTATCGAATTATCAGTTTATTTCCAATTTAAATCACAAATTCTCCCCCGATCACAATTTTTAAACCCTTTGAGACTTGTGATCTCTATTGATTTAAATTGTTTTTGAAAGCTTTTTTAGGAGAATTGTGACATGCTTTTGAAAACATTTTAATTGATAAGGATCAGTTTATGAGACTTTAAACTCCATTGTACAAACATGCTTAGGTATCTTATGAAAACACAACATAAACCTTGGTCTGGATCCAATTGTACAAAAAAAAAGTTCTTATTGATTATCCAAATGTAGACCTTGTTCATTTACGTGCCAATTGTTTGAAAAATAACCTTTTAAATTGTTTGAAATCATTCTCCCCCTCAATCAATGACCAAAGTTATTGATTGAGTGATAGAGATTTTGACAAATGATAAGTCCAAATGATTTTCAAAATTAAGTCCGAGTTATTTTCAAAGAAATTTAGTTTTCATTAGATGACAAATATTTTTCAGAAGAATATTTAGAAGGAAAAATATTTGTGAGGAAACATTTGTCTTTTTGACGACAAATTTTCCTTATGAACTTTTGTTTTTAGAATCAGAGCATGAGGTTTCAAAACTAGATTAAGAAAGGCTCTGTTCTTTCTTTTAAAACCGGATTACTGCCTGAAATGACAATAAACCTACATTTTTCTCCATCTCATTTTTTTCTTTTTTTTAACGAAATACATTAAAAATTTTATTACTACTGTTCGAACTTTATCTAAAGACCCGTGCCATTCTTTGAATGACAAATCTAAGTCCGTAGATGTTATCGAAACCAGATAACATGATATGAAAATCAATATTTTTGGCCTTTTTCAAAATTTTCTCGATTTTTATGGGTTTTGAAATTTTATATTTTTCTATTTTTTTCCGCATAAAGACACAATCTTTCCTTGAAGATGAAGTCGTTAAAGATAAGTTTGAAGGAACTTGAAGTCAAGCAAGTAGAATTCAAGTTAAGGGAGGATTGTTGGGATATAAAAGTGTCAAGAATGTTAAAGCATCAAGATTGACAAAGCAATCGGAAAAGTCAAAGCATCGCTAAAGAGAAAGTCAAAGTATCTGTTGAAGTCAAAGCACGCAAAGCTAAAGAAATGCTATATTCGTTTATGGAAAGCTTTGTTTATTCTAGAATATTCTTTGTTTAGATTACTTGTCGATAAGGATACAAATTGTAAACCGACTAGGGTTATTCTTAAGCCTATAAAAGGACCCCTAGATTGGCATTAGATGTACGAGTTTTAGAATCCTAAAGTACGATTATTATTAGAGTTTTAGAGTTGTTAAAGAGTCCATAACGAGCGATTCTGATTTATTAATAAAAGTTAAAGTTATATTCTTCTTAGATTTGTTAAGTAAATTCCGCAGCATTTAATAAAGATTACTCAAGTTTCATTGTTAATAACTTAGGATTTATCCGTTATTAAACCCTTAACAAGCTATTTAAGTTAGTTTGGTTAGAGTACATCGATCCAACAAGTGGTACTTTTATAGGCTTAAGAATAACCCTAGTCGGTTTACAATTTGTATCCTTGTACGACAATTAATCTAAACAAAGAATATTCTAGAATAAACAAAGCTTTTCATAAACGAATATAGCAGCTTCTTTAGCTTTCAAGATTTGACTTCAACAACAAGATTTTAACTTTCTCTTTAGCAAGACTTTGACTTTTTCCAAGATTTTGTCAATCTTCAAGATTTAACATTCTTCAAGACTTTTATATCCCAATGAGATGTTATCGAAACCAGATAACATGATATGAAAATCAATATTTTTGGCCTTTTTCAAAATTTTCTGATTTTTATGGGTTTTGAAATTTTATATTTTTCTATTTTTTTTGTTGGTTTTATAGATTTGTATTAATTTTAATTTTAATTTAATAATTTTTTTAATAGAATATGTACAAAGAATAGATGAAGAGATACCTTTACTTATCTTCTTTCTCTTGAAGACGTTTGAGTGTCTCAGGTTGTAGACTCTTTAGACCGAGTCGTGGAAGGATAAACTCAAAACGTTTTCTAGGAAGAGCTTTAGTCAATATGTCTGCCAGCTGATATTCAGTTCTTAGAAAATATAGTTCAACAACACCTTTATCCACTTGTTCCCTGATGAAGTGATGCCGAATGTCAATATGCTTAATGTTGAACATTGTTGCAGCAGAGATCAATGGCACTTCTGTTATCACAATACATAGGAACTTTGTTGAATACTAGTTTGACGAAAGAGGAGTTAACTCGCATTCCGGTATGGGTTAATGATCTGGTCCAAGACGGTCAAGTTTTGTCACACAAGCTGACCACTTGTGAATGGTCAACCGTAACAAACTTCAAACAACCGAACCAAATGCAATGAAGATCAAGAGGAGAGTATAGTGTTTCCCTGTGTCGTTAAGTCCCAACGAAATGTATGATGAATAATCAAACGAATAGTGATCGAGAGAATTTGAACGGAAAATGGTTATGAGTGATTATACCTAAAGAAAAGTTATTAAATTGCTGTGGACTTAAATGCAAATTAAAGAAAATTAAAAGATAAATTATATTAAATAAACGCTATCACTATTTTTAAAATAATGTTTTTCTTGATACGAAGGAAACTAAAACGAATTTAACAAAACGCTAATTAAATGCAAATACGCCTAATCTAACTCCTACAACCGAACTATTACTAAGCCTAAGGAATGATAAAACGAAGCTAAACTAAGTCCTAGAGTGTTAAGGTGTAAAACGCAAAACCCGAGCTAATCCCGAGCCTCGAAGTGAAAAAGATGAAATTTAAGGACTACGGTGCAAAACTAATTTTTCTACATTCTAAATGACTAAAATGATTTTAGGAAAAGTCGGAATTTTTTCGACTTTTATTTTAATTATTATGAATTAAAGACTAGATTTAACTAAATTAATTATTAAAAATACTAAACGCTTTTCCAAAAATATGAAAAATTCACGAAACTCCTTTCGAAAGCAGAGTGAATCTAGGAAAATTAAGAAGCTTGGTGGTTGTTTTATGTAATAAGCTCCAAATAAGCTAAAGAGAACTTATACCTAAACCGCCAACTTCCTTAAGTAATAGATTTTGCAAACCATGACAAGAAAGACCCAGGCGCAGCTATCCGTACTTACTAACACTCTCAATAAAGGCGGAGGTCTCGTGTTCGAGCCCGCCTCCCACCTTTTGCACTTTATTATTATTATTATTTTTCTTTAAAGACTAATTAATACAACAAAATAAGCATTTTCTATAAGAACTTGAACTTGCAAAAGCTTGAGAATAAGTCAGAAATGCCTTATTTCCCCACGTATGACGTAAACCCAAACACACCTTATATGCAATCTTTGGGCTAAAATAAGCAAATGGAAAAGCACTAATCAAGCAAGGTGATCAAGGAATAAGTAAAAGGAAGTGACTGCAAGTGAACATCTACAAAAATAAGCTACCATTAAGCAAATCGAATGGGGAAAACAGTTGGCAAGGTTTCTTAACTAGGGAAGTCCTAAATCTAAAAACATGGGAAATTAAGCACAATAATATGAATAAGCACTACATAAACCAAAAATGAATCATTCCTAAACTAATTATGCTAATGATTAAAGAAAATCTTAAATAAGCTGAAGGGGAAACCAACTAGGCACTAAAAAGGGTGGCAATAAGCAACAGATCGAGGTCTCATTGCCGATGCAAAGAACTCAGGCCAAGGGGGACAATATGAGCTTGAGATTTGCGCACCATCCTAATTAGCTACTGGCCGGAATCCATAAACAACCTATCTAGGGATAACATAGAACCTAGGAAACCAAATTGGACCTAATCTAGAGCTTGTATGAGCTATTGCGGTGGTGCAAAGTAGGACTTGGGGTCGGCTGTACGCTGGTCTAAAACAGCCCCACCCGAGCCACTTTAAGCTAATAAATAAGCATCCTAACCAAAAAGCCAATGCCTACAAACTATTAAACATTAAAGACAGCATACCTAGGTACTTGTAAAGCTAAGCTAAAGCTAATTTGGAGCTTGAGATAAGCTTTTATAGGGCCTGCAAAAGGCTTGTGTAGGCTGCTGTGTGGACTGCAGCGAAACAATCCAAGGTGGGCTTTTCTAAGGCAAATATAAGCTAACGAATAAGCACTAAATCTAAAGATAAGCTAAAACGTATAATTACCTATCTGTAAACTAATTGTACACACAAAATCAAATTTTAATTCTAATTATATCCTACGTATAATTAAGCTAAAAGGAGACAGTGGGGACAGAGTGGAGACTTAAAGACAAATTTTTAAACAACACAAAAACTATTTTAAAGCAACTAAACACTACTTGTAGAGGCTAAGATAGTGTCGAATAAACTTCACAAGATCATTTTGAAACCAACATGGGTCAAAACCGAGTATTCACCCATGAAAAGTGTAATCCAAACACCCCTTTGCTGTGGAAAACTAGAAACCGATTCAAAGAAGTTATCCGAGACTTTAAAAAGCTTTAACAAACCTGACTTGATACCTTAAAAAAACTTGATTGAGCTTAACAACTTTGGAATAATCTTGCAACAAACTTGAAATATGACAAATCCTTAAGAACACAAATGTAAACAAATGGCATACACAAACCGAATTAAAACATTAAATTGCATTAACTTGAAATGAAAATTACATGTAAATTTAAATGACAATGAAAAGTAAATGGTACTAGAATAAAATTTCTAGACGAAACTAAAACTAAATTAAAACTAAAAAAACTAACTAAAGAACTAACTACTCAAAATCACAACTACAATCTTTTATACTCATAAGCCATGGGTCTCTCTCCTTTTCTTGGATGTGTTTTTGTAGATTAAACAAAACCCAACTTGTGCTTTCTTCTTCTAATCCAAGCCATTCAATAAGTAGGTGCCATTTTGGAGACAATCTAAGCCATCCATATTTGATATCAAATGAGACCCATGTGGGTGTGGAATCGGTGGGTGAGGTATGAGAGGAAAAGTGAGGATGTCCGGGAGAGTTGCAGAGTGGGTGGGAAGACAGGGGTGGTTTTGGAGGGAAAAAGGGGGCGGTTTTGGTTTATCTTGTTGACCGGGTTGAGAGTTTGACCGGGTATTAGGGGTAAACGGGTTGGACTGGGTTTGGATTGGGCTTGGGTAGGGATTAAATGGATTTAGGATTTAAAAATGGACCCAAGGTGTAGTTAAAGGACCAAACGTGTACAATTCATTAATTCAGGGACCAAAACTGTAATTTCTGAAAAATTATCCAAGGGCTATTATTGACACAAAAATCCAAGGGCCATACTTGTAAAACTTAATTTTCCCAAGGACTGAATTTGCCAAGTTTGAAACTCAAAGGACTAAACTTGTAATTTTCCAAAATTTATCAAAAGGACCAAATTTGACAAGTTAGAATTACCAAAGGACTAAAAATGTTAATTTTCCAATTTAAAATGTCCAGGGGTAAATTCTGTCAATCTTTGAAATTTCAGGGACTAAAGTTGCCATTTTTGAAAGTTGGGGGACTGAAACTGCCAATTATGCAAACTTTGTTCGTTTTTCATTTGTTTTCAATAATTTTGCATCTGAAACATATAAAATGCAATTTTGAGATATTTTCAGTATTTTGATGCATTTGAAGCGCTTTTTAAGTGTTTTCATAGCTCAGATTGACCAAAATGATGAGTTTT
Organism: Chrysanthemum lavandulifolium; assembly: GCA_022545495.1. Classification (NCBI taxonomy): domain Eukaryota; kingdom Viridiplantae; phylum Streptophyta; class Magnoliopsida; order Asterales; family Asteraceae; genus Chrysanthemum; species Chrysanthemum lavandulifolium. Next base: position 193,835,725 of record CM040244.1, read on the forward strand.
ACACACTCATCGCTTAAACTTCATGATGTTCCGTTCTGTATTTTCCAAGATGGTATTAGTATTATTGCAACACATATTGGTACGCCTATCATGCTTGATTCTTATACTAGCTCTATGTGTGTTCAATCTTGGGGTAGGAGTAGTTTTGCCGTTCATTAATTGAAATTGACTCATGCCCCTTAAAGGAATCTATTACTATTGGTGTACCATATTTGATCGACCGGTTTTCTTCCGAAACTATTAGGTGGAATATGAGTGGAAACCTCCTAGGTGCGATGTTTGTTTGATTTTGGCCACTGTTGATTCTTGTCCTAAGAAAATTGTGACTGAACCGGTTGTGGAGGAGAGGAATGATGGGTTTCAACTAGTTGGGAAAAAGGGTAAAGCTAAGAAGAATGCTAAGGATAATAAAAGTGGTACGGTTTTTAACGGGGTTCCAGTTGGTAAAAATATGCAGTATAGACCCAAAGCTGTTAACACTCCTTCCACTAGCAAACCCCCTCAAGGCGTTGCTAGTACTAGTACGGGTCCTTTACCTAATCGTAGGTAATATTGTTCCACCTAATAACTCTACATCTAATGACCCGATCGATGTGTCTACTAGGGTAGTCAACTCGCTCATGCTTCACCCACGGTAAGTAATCCAATTCGCTCCTAATATAACTACATCTAACCCGCTTGGTTCTTTGGCTACTTATGATGATGTTGATGAGACTAATGGTTCGGATGATGATGAGGTTGAAAATGTTTATGATGAAACCGGTAATTTGTTTGACAAATCGGGGCAAGCACTCTGCTCAATGTCCCGATGTTTAGTATCGCTCTTGGAATATAAGGGGTTTGAACCATTCCCCAAACAAAAAGAGGTTAAACAGTGGTTAATGATAATAATCTTAATGTATATGCTATCTTGGAATCTCATGTTGATGCATCGGTGGTGTATGATACATGTCGAATGTTTGTCGTCGGTGGAAGTGGACGTCAAATGGTAGTCTTTGTGATAAGGGTCCCGTGATTATTGGTTGGAATGATGATATTGTTGATGTTATGATTATGTCTCAAACTAACCGGTGTTATGCATGTTCGTGTAAATACTCAATGACAACAAAACTTTTTCTCTTTTGTGTATGTAGATAATTACTATGTTCATCGCGTGCCCTTTGGTCCAATCTTGTGAGCCATGTCGATTTATCGTAGTAGGCCTTGGGTTTTGTTGGGTGATTTTAATGCGGCTCTTAAATTGAAGGATCATTCATGTGGTAGTTATGCTCGACATTGCTATGCGCGAATTCAAAGATTGTGTATGACAAATGGAGGTCGAGGATCTTAATTGTCTTGGTCTTCATTTTACTTGGAATCGTAAACCAAGAGGCTCATTTGGTACATTGAAGAAAATTGATAGGCGATGGGCAATCCAAATTTGTCGACTTGTTTCCGTGTTCGCTTGCTATATTTCAACCTTATCGATTTCGATCATTCTCCGTGTCCTGTATTCCCTGTAACTAAGCCTAAGCCTAAACCGCTCAAATTTCTAACTTCTTGGTTCATAAAGATGGGTTTATTGATACTAAGTTATGCGGGATGGAATCTTAATGTTCATGGTTGTGCTATGTATCGTGTGGTTCAACGCTTAAAGGGGCTGAAATCTCCTTTCGTAAGCTTTTGTACAATCAGGGTAATCTGCATGAGCGGGTTGTTAGTATTCGGAAGGAGTTAGATGAGGTCCAAAAGGCTATTGATACAGATCCGTCTAATTCAGATCTACGTGATGATCATGCTCACTATCTTCTTGCATATAAGGAGGCTACGTTGGATGAAGAACGGTTTTTAAAGTAAAAATCTAAAGTTCAATGGCTTCATGCAGGTGATTCTAATACGGCTTACTTTCATAATATTTTTAAAAGCAAATATGCCCATAACCGAAATGAATTGGAGAGAGATGCAAACAATGTCTTGTATGAGGGTCATCAGGTTGCAGGTGCTTTTGTTGCTCATTATGAACAGTTTCTTGGTATTGAAGGCAATTGTAGTCCATTTGATGAGTACGGTTTATTTTCTAATGTTCTTTCACACCAATTGGCTAATTCGATGGTTCGTCATGTCATGGATGCGGAGATAAAGGAGGCTATATTTTCTATGGGGGATGATAAAGCTCCTGGTCCCGATGGTTACACGGCTGCTTTCTTTAAGAAAGCATGGGATATTGTTGGTGCTGAGGTTATATCTGCTGTTCGGGATTTCTTCATGAATGGTAAGCTTCTTAAGGAGATTAATCATACCATTATATCGTTGATACCTAAAGTGTCTACCCCGTCTAAGATTAATGACTATAAGCCTATTTCTTGTTGTAATGTCATGTATAAGTGCATTAGCAAAATCCTTGCTAATCGTATTAAAGAAGGCCTTGGTCACTTGGTTAGTATTAATCAATCGCCTTTGTTCCCCGGTCGTCAGATATCCGATAATATATTACTTACCCAAGAGCTTATGCGAAATTATCATGTAGGAGAGGTCCTCCTAGATGTGCGTTTAAGGTTGATATTCAGAAGGCATATGATACGGTTGATTGGGCTTTTCTTAAAGCTATTCTGATTGGGTTTGGTTTTCACGCAAAAATGGTTGACTGGATCATGGTATGTATCTCATCTACATCTTATTCTCTATGTATTAATGGGGATCTTCATGGCTGGTTTAAAGGTAAGCGGGGTCTTCGACAAGGTGACCCGTTATCTCCCTATTTGTTTACTCTGGTTATGGAAGTTTTGACTCTTATATTGCGATAAAGGTTTCTAATGCGGTGGATTTTCGCTTTCATCATTTGTGTGAACAATGAGAATTATTAACCTTTGTTTTGCAGATGACCTCTTCTTGTTCGCTAGAGGCCATCAGATTCATTAATGTCATTATGCAGAGCTTTGGATGATTTCAATAACTTTTCGGTCTTGTCCCAAGTATTCCTAAAAGTAACTTTCTTTGTAATGTGCCTCTGCTATAAAAGTTGTTATTCTCCGCCTATGCCGCTTATGAAGGTTCTCACCGTCTGTATCTTGGGGTTCCTCTTATATCTTGAGACTTCTTTATAGGGACCGAAGGTACTTGTTGAAAAGTTGGAAGGTCGTGTGAATGATTGGCGTAATAAGTTCTTATCTCTTGCGGGTAGGCTTCAGTTGTGAGGTCTGCTTTTATCATCTATGCATCCGTGTTGGGCTTCAGATTTATTCTTCCTACTCAGATTATACATGAGTTAGAGCAATTATGAGGGGTTTCCTTTGGTGTCAAGGAGAAATGAAAAAGGAAAGGCTAAGATTGCTTGGGAATGCTTTGTAAGCCAAAGAAAGAAGGTGGTCTTGGTATTCGACGCTTGAGGATTTTAACATTGCCCTCATGACTACACACATTTGGAGTATTTTGACACATAAAGAGTCGTTATGGGTTCAATGGATTCATTCTTATAAACTTCGTGGGAGAAGCTTTTGGGATGTCCCATGTTTGGGGATGTTAGTCGGGATGGCGCAAGCTTCGCGATTTGACCAAAGATTCGTTCTTTTATCCGGCATAAGATCAATAATGGAAAGGACACATCGGTTTGGTTTGATAGTGGTGTGCGTTAAGCCCAATTCGTGATTTGGTTATCGCTAGAGATATTGCCCGCGCAGTTTTAATTTATCCGATTCGGTTTGTGATCCGATTGCTAATGGTGTTTGGCGATGGCGGTGGATCGCAATCTCGTTTTCCATTGTTAGTCGTAATTCGGTCCCTAATCTTAATGATACCGCCGATGGATTAGTATGGTGCAAGTTGGATGGAAATTTTGTGGTTTTCGGGCCGGTATGATTCTTTGCGCCTTAGGGTGATGTGGTTGATCGTGTAATGTTCCTTGGTTCTCTCATTGTATCCCGAGGCATGCAATACACTTGTGGCTCGCTATTAAGCGAAGTTGAAGACTCAAGATAGGATGCGACAATGGGATGTTGGTCCTAATGTTGACTTGACTCGATTAGATGCCCGCTTTGTGAATTGGTTCCGGATTCTCATTCTCACCTATTTTTAGAGTGCCGCTTTCTGCGCAGTTTGGTTTCGTGTCCGAGTTTTATCCGCATCGTCCGCCTTCTTTGGAGAGTATTGTTACCGTTTATTCCTATTTCTAAGGGGCGGTCGGTTGGTAGCATCATTTCTCATCGCTATGGCTACTACATACTTTATCCGGATGGAGCGCAATTCGATAATTTTCAAGCCGTAAGAAGTCTACTCATGTGGAAGTGGTTAGCATCATTGTCTCTACTATTCGGTTGAAGTCGGTTACCTTCAAGTTCAAGAAGTTAACCTCGCGGTCTCGCTTGATCCTTGATAAATGGAAGATTCCAAGTATATGTATTTCAAACGGCGGAGTGCCGGGTAAGGGTTGTACTCTTTTCCCTACTCTAAGGTTTTTCCTCGGGTTTTTCTTGGAAAGGGTTTTTAAGGAGGCAAACTTCCAGGTTAACTTGCTCCCTTTGTGGTTCGGCGGATGCGGATGCTCGCTGCTACAAGTTTTTACTTGTTTATGCCTAGTTAGTTGATGTAATATAGTTAGGTCCTTTGTGTTTATGGCATGTCATAAACACTAGTTTATCAAGTCATTGAGGTTAATGTGGTACTTGACCACATTCCATTTGTACTTAACATTATTTTTGGTTATATATTTACCGGGGTAAAACCCTTTACCCAAAAAAAACAAGATGACATGGCTATGTATTCAGCCTCTATAGAGGATATAGAAGTACTTATTTGTTTCTTTGAGGACCAACTTACTAACTTATCTCCCAAAAACTGAGCACCTCCTGACGTACTTCGACGTGTGTCTTGACACCCTGCATGATCTGCGTCTGCATATGCTGCTAATGACATATCGGTATCCTTCGGATACCAAAGTCCCATGTTAATGGTTCCTTGGAGATACCGAAGACCCGCTTAACCGCTTCAAGGTGCTTTTTATTAGGCTTAGCCCGTTATCTCAGCACACATGCATACAACGAATGAATATCAGTTCATCGGTTGTGAGGTACATCGTGGATCCAATCATATTTCGTATTTCATTTGATCAACCATGATCCCCGAGTGGTCCTCATCCGCTTTGTGCGCTCCACCATGGGAGTGTCAGTGGTCACAAGAATCAAATCCAAATTTCTTTAAAATTTCATTAGCATATTTAGATTGATTAATAAAATGCCTCCGGACTTTGTGAAATTTGTAATCCCAAGAAAATGACATTTGTCCCATCATAGACATTTGAAATTTGGAGCCCATCTCCTATGAAAATGGTCACATTCATTTGGGTCGGTCGAGGCAAAATAATATCATCAACATAAATTTGAACGTGAATTAAGTGTTTGCTCGACTTTCGGTGAACAATGGGATCAATCGCTCATTTGTTGAATCCATTTGTCAAGAGAAACTTTGATGATGTATCATACCATGCCCTTGGAGCTTGCTTCAAACCGTAAAGAGCCTTCTTCAAGCGGTAGACATAGGTAGGATGCTCGATTCACAAAACCTTTGGGTTGACCGATGTAAACTACTTTTGAGATCTCCATTAAGAAAGGCGCCTTTAGATCCATCGATAAACCACCATGTTCTTGCTAGCAAGATTAGCCGTGAAGATTCTCGATAGCCTCAATTCGTGCAACCGAGCAAATGATTCCTCAAAGTCAATACCTCCTCTCGACGGTATCCTTTATCCACTAGCCTTGCCTTATTCTTCAATACATCACCGTGCTCATCAAGCTTTACTTTAAAGATCCACTGAGAGCAATAATCATAGCACATTCGGAGCGGTACTAATTCCCATACATCAAGACGATCAAACTCATGTATTTCTTCTTGCATAGCACTAAACTAGTCGTCTCTAGACTGTTGTTTTGACATCTTTAGGTTCGATCTTGATAATACGTAATTGAAGAAGCACCATAAGGCATCAGTGGCAAGTTGTTTACGAGTGGATACAGGGCGAGAGGGGTTCCCAATGATGTTGTCCAATGGATGACCATGTGTCCATTTTCTGAGATGTTCATGTGGTTGATGATGAGGAACTGATGTAGCAGAATTTGGATCCCCTGATGAAGATGGTTCAGGTGTTGGTTTAGGGGCAAATATATTTTCAAATGGAGCATCTTCTAGAGTAGCAAAGGGGTTATCTCCATCATAATTAGCACCTACATTTCGATGATGTACATCCGAAGATTGAGGATTTGAAGATGATGATGAGTGATCGGCAATTGGTGCTTCTTGAGATAGTGACATTGAGACTAATGGATTATTTGTGTTGATTGGATTAGAAGCCGCCACAGTTTGTGACACAGAATTGTCATTAGTATGAGGTTCATAGTATTCGTCAAATATCGGATCAAACAATTTCTTCAATTCTTTTTCTGATGGAGATACATAAGGAACCGCAGGGGATTGATTCTGTACAAGAGAAGAACTGATTGGACTACTTGACAAAAGTTGAGGTGAGGGTCTAGAACTGGATTGTCCTGGAGCCGTGATAACGCTACACGCTGCCGCTCGGGTCAAAGGAACTTCCTTTTCTTCGAGCAAGTTTATAACACCCAGCAAGTGAACCTAATCGTTGTAGTGTAGTAATTAGGGTAAGCCACGGTATTGATATCGCTCTCAGGGAATAGGAATGCTAGTAGGAGTTACTACGCTAAGGTTAAGGTTGAGGAAGATTATTTTTTTCTTTTTATATTTTATGAAAATGGAAAGGTACGAATCTCGGGTATTGGATTTGGGGTTGGTATTTCTACCGATTACTCTACTATTATCTAATTATCTAAACTAAGGTTGTGGGAGTCTATGTCTAATTAATGTGCTCGTATGATAGTTTAAAGATGTGTTTACTTAGTTTGTATTACTCCTTAATTATCTCCTATCGATGGTTGAGTGTCACGCCTTATTCCTAGTTGCGTTGTGTGTCTAAAGTGTAGGGTATGCGTTTCTCCCTAACTCTTCGAACTTACCAAAGGGTCTTGTCTACAAACCCACTAGAGATTATAGACTCCTACCTAAGGCGCTCTTGGATGGTTTAGCCTACAATTACTCGTAATTATACTCTAAGGTTCACAAAGATGAATCAAGCATTAAGTACACAATGAATGACCTATCGCATTACTAGATCATTAATCAACTAAGATAAGAAACAACCAATCAATATTTAATAAT